>WBNH01005332.1:0-37900 GCA_013401255.1 Urocolius indicus
TTTATTATATCAACACTTAACAACTTTCAGTGCTCTAAGATTTTCTTTTTCTGGCCTCAACCCCAATTCTGAAACTGCTATGAATGGAAACTAATGTTAGAGATGTAGGGAAGTCTTTGAGTAAGCTTTGTGTTATTCATGTGGGCTGGAGTTCCAGAGCAAAGCCTGAACTTCTGATGTCCTCAAACAGAGTGAAGAGAGACCATTAATTCTGATATACAAGGTGAAATGGAAGCAATATGAAGCAGAGCATGGTAAAAGATTGGAGTCTGTATTTTTGCAGTTGTTGGGAATAGAAACAATCTTGGATCTCCCTTGCTTATTGGTAGCCATTACTAATTGTTACAGAAGCATAATGTTTTTTACCTTTCTCTCTTGCTGCTTGGACAATAAACTATGCTCTCTGTGCAAACTAATCAGTGCTTGGTTACTATCCTAAGATCTGTAGCTGCAGGAAAGTGTTTGGAGCATTCAAGATCAGGGCACTGTGGTGCTCCAATTACTTCTTTTCTACAAGACCACTAAGTAATCTCTTGTCCTCATTACCATGCTCTATCAACTACACAAATACATTCAAAGGATGGTCTTGCCTTTGTGTGCCAACAGAAATGTTCGAGTTGGAAAGCAAACATCAAAGAGTAAAAATTCCCAGAGGACAGCAATACCACTTTCCACCTAGCTGTGGCAATTCCTGAAGTAAGCTGACTTAGCAGTGTGCTATTGTTGGTTTATATATGATCTGCTTTACCTGAAATATTACTTGTTGCAGGTGAGTCTACTAGGATTTGTCTTTTTTCTTTCATGTATTTAAAAATATTCCTCACTATAAAATGATTTAATTTGCAGTGTCTGAATAATGTCCAGATTCACTATCATTGCAATAATGACTGAAAGAAAATATGACAGGGAGCAAGTCACTGTCTGACTTCGGACAAACTAGGTAAAGGGATATAGAGTATTAAAGTGGAAATGAGAAAAGAATGAAGAACTGGAAATATGTGGCAAGAAAAATGCCATGAAATGGCATTGTTGGAGGTGGGGAGAAAAGGAGATTAAGAATTCATGATGCAAGGAGGTGAAGAAGACATCCTATAGAAGAAGAGTGACTGTCTGACTCCATTTAACTGAACTTGGAGGCTGCTTGACTCTTCTAGGAGCACAAAACACCTTTGAGTATGAATTATATAAGAAGCTCCAGAGGCCAGCTTGTCTGGCACTGAGGCTGACTATTCACCTATTCATTTTTCATTTAAATGTGTGACTGCAAATGTTCATAGAAAATTAATATGAATAAGCTAGACATATATTTATGCTTGGGTCTGTTTGAAGAATCAAAGAGCTTACTTACTCCTAAGTTTACTTAAATCATTAGAAGAGTATAATAACTGAGGGCAGAAAAAGGCATCCATGGAATACAGTGGAAAAGGATTGCTTATATTAAATAATAGTTGATGTGCAGAGACACATCTCTTTTGTACTCAAAGACTGTGACTGACATTTGACTGGGAGGAACACAAGAAGGGTCAGTACATTGCTCAATATCTCCCATTCCATTTTCATTCCTACATATTTTATATTGGAAAAAAAAATCTGGACAGAATTTGAACCCATTAGAAACACAATAGAACATGTTAAAAACAAAGCATTAAGTAATGTCTTCATATTGAGCCAAAGAAAGGTCACTTTGCAGGATAAGACCTAGGAAATTTAAGAGGGAAAAGGTATCATATAATTTTGTGATGACATAAAGTTTTTTGTCATTATGTGAACAAAGCTTGATAGAACATAAATATTGAGAAAATAACATTTTGATCCAAACATCTCTGAACACTGAGAAAATTTTTTCTGGATCTGATTATAGGTGGGGCCTGTAATTCACATTAGAGCTGTAATAGAAGGGTTTTCCTGCTTTTTAAGTGAGGCATCATGCCTCCTTGTAGGAATCTTGGCTGCAACTAATCAGCTGATGCAGCTGAGTGAAGAAAGTGTTGAAGTGCTCTTTGTGACCCATGACTCTAAAGTAATTTAAATCAAATATCTCTTCAGATATACATTAAATCAGCCATAAACATACCTTAAGGTGAAGAAGCTGTCACATCTCAAGGACAAAGAGCAATATCTGGTTTGATTCTTATGATATAATTTAACATGAAATTATAATGTGGCAACTGATTGTGCATTTGAAGATACTTAAAAAAAAATAACATTGAGGAACATAGATCTTCATGTTATTTTAACCCTGAACAAAGTAAGGTAAGATCAGGAATTAGAAAGAATTTCTCATTGCTTCTTTGTACTGCTTACAAAATATCACAAACATAAAGTAAGATCTGAATCTCACAAAATGTACATAAAGAATTATGTTCTCTGTTGTAGATTTTGATTACTCCAAGAAAATGCAATATATTAATTGGAAAAATCTAAACAATTTTTAATTAACCACTTCAAATCCATGTTACTGAATTGGAAGGTTATTCCAATCTGGATATGGAGGTGTTTCAAACCTCTCCACCTCATTTTGTGTAGTGTTGACCGCTTCTAGTCTTAATCCAGTAAGCTGACATTATCTGTTGCAAAATACCATCCAGTAATGAGAAAACTTTAGCTGGTCTGCTTCTAAACTTTGGAGTAATGATAAATAAGCTTTCCAAAACTATTGACAACTGTATAGATTCTCCATTTACGTTACTTGTATTTTAAAAGTTGTGTCACTAGGAATCAGCTCATCAAATTCATTCCCAGCTGCAAGGTGATGGTACATTGACAATACCCAGTTAGCTTCCCAGACTGCTTTTCTCAAAGATACAAGTCTTCTCAAGAGAATAAAATGCAGACACTCTTGAAGAAAGGAGGAGAATAAATCAGTCAAATCGTACCATGCTTCTCTTCTTTTGTATTTCAGGGAATACTGAATTAAGCTTCTATGCTCTTTAAATTGCAGTTTTCACAAAGACAGTTTGGAATCAGTAAATATCTAAATGCCAGAACTAGCTTATTCAAGTTTCCTTATGGGTATTCACCTCAATATCATCCACATTATGCATTTAGAAGTGAGCCTGATTGCTGCCTTCTGAGCTCTTTCTTTTTTTCTGTACTTTCCCAGATTTTTTCCTCTACAATACCAGGATAAAGAGGAAAATGCAAAGCATATAGTTTTATTCAATCAGAACTCAGATACCATCTGATTTTGACCTGAATGCTCCCCTTCATATCTTTTAGTGACATTTAGTAGAGATGAGTAAGAAACAATGGCTAATCACAATAAGAGTAGTATTTCTCAGCTCTTGTATAGATTGCTATCTTACGTTTTCATTAACTGTTACTCACAGGAGCATGGATCATCTTAGTCACAGAAAGACTTACATTGACCCCACAGATTCCAGAGACCAAGGCGAGAAAAACTTGTCTGCAGTAACAAAGATGAAGTTCCAACAGCAATGAATGCTTTGCCTGGCTGGTAGATTTCCTGGTGTATGATATCATTCTACTTCCCATCCTCTGCCCCACATAAATCAAGAAAGAAAGAAAGAACGAAAGAACGAAAGAACGAAAGAACAAAAGAAAGAAAGAAAGAGAAAGAAAGAAAGAAAAGACACTAGTAAGTCTGACTACACCCCATTTTCACATCATAAATATTAGGGCAATAGATGAAAATATCTCCTTCTGATGATCAAAGAGGCAATGAGACGGCAATGACAGTCAAGAAGCAGTTCACAGAAGGCCTGGGACAAGGCAGAATGATTACTGAAACCAGATTTCCAAAGGAGAACCTTTAGTCTCTGTGAGCAGTAAGGATACCAATCTCAGTGACTTGCAGCAAGTGACTGATCAGAACTAACTTGTCTTATGCAGAGACATGCTATGGCAGTGAGGGTATTTATTTCCCAGTTGCTTAGATGTAAAATTGATTCTTGGCTAGTAAAGCAATTTGGAAGGATGCCTTTGCTGTGAATTTGTCTTGTTATATCCATTCCTTTGGGTCCATTGCCCACTGTCAGGGTCTTTTCTATCCTTCTAGATTTGGACAGAAAGATGTCATACAAAATGTTCCTCTTTTGGATATTCCTCAAACCCATAAATGTAGACATGTCCTGTTGTGTGAGAAGTGCTCAGATGGAAAATGTCATGAAATGAGATCTTTGATTAGTTGAAGAAAAGACTTCAAGGTCCCTCTCCACTGAAGATATGGTTCCCACTGCTTCACATTAAAATATTAATTTAAATGGTCTTTAGCAAAGACACTTTGTTATTTCCCTTTCCTGGAATCATGTAGAGAACAAATTCAGAACTGTTACAAGTTGCTGATTCAGTTTAGCATTGGAACTAATATTTTTCCTCAACCAGGTAATGCTCCATAAATGGAAGATGAATAAAAATTATTTGACCTCTCTGTCTTTTATTTTTCTGTGTGTCTTTTGGACAAATTGTCATTGACTTTTCAAAGTAAATGTAATTTTATTAAGTGAAATTAAAAAAAATATAGAGATGGAAATATTGTATATTTTCATGATGGTACAAAGTATTATTAATACTTTTTGGTTCTTAATCTCCATAGAATCACAGAATAGTAGTGGTTGGAAGGGATTTCTGGAAATTATCTACTCTAACCTCCCTGCTAAAACAATCAGTTTGCACAAGAACATGTGCAGGTGGGTTTTGAAAATCTCCAGAGAAGGAGAATCTACAATCCCCATGGGCAATCTGTGCCAGGGCTCCCTCACCCTTACAGTAAAGAAGTTTTCCTTGTGTTTATGTGGAACTTTTTTTGTGTTCCAGCTTTTGTCCATTAACACTAGTCCTGTACTTTGGAGAAAACAGAAAAAGTGCTTCTTGATATATAGCTTTTAAATATTTTTAAGTGTTAATTAGAACTCCCCTCACTCTTTCAAGGTCCCTTCCAGTCTTTAAAATTCTGTGATTCTCTAAGCTTAATGTTCCCAGATCCTGCAGCCTTTCCTTATAGCAGCCCTGTGCTGCACTCTCTCCAGAAGCTCTCTGTTTCTCCTGATCTGTGGAGCCTAGAACTGGACACGGGGCTCCAGATGAGGCCTTACCCGAGCAGAGTAGAGGGAGAGTAG
Source organism: Urocolius indicus (assembly GCA_013401255.1). NCBI lineage: Eukaryota > Metazoa > Chordata > Aves > Coliiformes > Coliidae > Urocolius > Urocolius indicus. The sequence continues at coordinate 5,079 of WBNH01005332.1, forward strand.
AGCCTCTCTGAACCTGTTGACCACACTCTTAATGCACTCCAGAAATGTTATAGGATAAAATAGAGCAAAGAAATTTGTAGAGAGACATAGATTGTAGGATAATACACACAACAAACATTGTCATACACACTGTCAAAAAATTCCACACAGATGTGGAAATCTCTATGTGATGCTATAGCATAATATCTATTCTGCACTATATCCAGTCATATTTAACCAGGTCTACTTGAGTTTCAACATCCTTAGAAAAGCTTAGTCTTCTTCAAAATAAACAGTCATTACAGATATGGAGGTTATAGTCAAGGTTTTCAGGTGACCACTAAATTTAGTGGTTCCATTTGGGAGTGTTCTAATACTAACTTAGAAAAAAAAATAAAGCATTTAATAAAAATAAAACTTTTAGACTTGGTGGCTAGGTCTGTAAGAGCAAAGTATGAAGTGCCTGGGAACATCACTAGGTCCCGGGATTTCTGGTCTGTCCTGGAGGAATGCTACTTGCTACACTGGTGACTCATGTTGACTCTTTCTATGTACATTTCTCAAAGTCATGGTCTTGCCCAGCCAGCAATGAAGTATAACAGTTTGTTGCTTATTGCCCTCATCCACTCCCAGCTTCCCTAGGATGGTGGAGGCCCCAGCAACATAAGAGGGAAAAAAATAACCAAGGATGTTGTGGATCGAGACAAGGACAGGGAGGACTCTGCAAATTATGATTCTGGGCAAAACAGACTCCACTACCCAATTTAAGAGAGGAAAGTAAGGAAAGTTCATTCCACTACCTGCAAGAAACAGAATAGAGCAAAAAACAAAAACTGAGCAGGACGATAAGAGGAAAGAAAAATACAACCAGTACTTTAAGATCTCCCTTCCCCATCCCTCCTTTCTTCTTGGACTTGGCTCACTGCTCCTGATATCTTTACCTCCTCCCACCTCAGAAGCTCAGGGGAGGTAGGGAATGGGGGATGTAGTCAGTCTCTCACAGATGAGCTCTGCTACTTCTCTCTTCTTAGAGGAGGACAACTCCTTGCATTCTTCCCCTGCTCCAATACAGGGTCCCTCCCATGGGACACAGCCCTTAATGAACTTCTCTGGTGTGAACTTTTCCCAACTACTATGGCTTCTGCTCACAAACTCCTCCAACATGGGACTGCTCTGTGGCCAGCAGCATTCTGGGCAACTTCTGTTGCAATGTTGCCCTCCCACAAATTCACAGCCTCCTCTGGGCACAGTCACTACCCCTGTTGTGAGCTCTTTTACATAGTGCAAACAAATCTTTGCTGCACTACTCCCACCAAAGAGGTGTGCTCCAGCACACCTCCTTCTCTCTTCCCTTACTGACCTTGGGGTCCACATGGTCACTTCTTTCTCTCTTCCAGCTCCTTGCAGCACCACCAGCCAGAAAAGAAGGAAGAAAAGAACAGGAAGAACCCTCCTCTTCTGACTGCTTCTTCTTAAGAAGCGATTGTGGAGGCACCTAATTGCCTCAGCCACAGAAATGGGTCTGACTCAGAGCTTGGGAGAGTTTTGAGCAACTTCTTACAAGAGTCACCTTTACAGCCCCTTCCCCATTACCAGAAAGGGCTCCATACAAAACCGTAACACTCAAGTACAATCAGGCACTGCTCCATTTTGCAGGCTATTCAGAGATCTTGCTAACAGTGGGCTAGATTTTTAAAGAGTCCTATGAGACCTTGGAGTAAAGCTTCCAAGGAATGTCAAAACACCTTTATAAGACATCCATCTATGTGGGTATTTTGCTAAACAGTTGGAAAATATTTCCTTAAATACATAGTAATTTATGATCTCCAGTTTTTTATATAGACAGAGAATCTTGAGCTGACTTTAACCTGATAAAATTTACTTACTAATTCTAGGGCCAAAAAGTAGCTCCTCACTACCTTTTTCTTGGATGGATGAGTACTCAACCAGAGTAGTTCAGCTGAAAGGAATTTCTATTTTAGTTTAAATGAAGTTTTGTGGGGGAACTTTGTCTCTCAACTGGAAGTGCAAATGGGTATTGGCCATGGGTTGGTTTTCCTGTCAATGATAATGGGTATATTGATGGTAGATGACAGGAACAATTTGTTAAGAATTCCAGCTAACTCCTCTCACAGTTTAAAAATGTCTAATGTGATTGGCTGCTAGATGAACTGGCAGTTGTGAAGAACAGATGGGACTGTAAAATGAGGATTAGATAAATCATGCCAGAGGTGGGGCTATATCTGATTTTGAGCCCACGTTAATAAGTGTGGGTGGGGATTGTTTCCCTAGTCTTGAATCATTTACGGCAGTGTGAAATTTCTATACATTTACAGTGAACTCTTGTCCTCCAATCTGCAGTATGCCCATGATTTTTCCAGGAATATGTGTCATCGCATACAATATGAGCACTAAAATAGTGAGAGGTGGTATAAGATAACAGTTTGCTAGCATATTCTTGTGTATTAGCTAAATATATTGAAGTTGCAAGACAAGTTTTACAGAGTTTTGAAATACTTTAAGACATTACTTACTACAATAATTAGGATAGAAGAGAAAGGTTGATTTCAGTCTATTATGAGGGCCAAAGTAAAGTTTTAAGTCTTGTCTTTGCAACAGAAGCCAAAAGATAGACGCTGAAATATCTTGCAGCCCGATGAAGAGACATAATATATGTTTGAATAGTACTTTAAATCTCACTTACCTCTTACAGGTAAACCATAATAAATGCTAATTAACTTCAGTGTTTTCAACAAGCTCTCTGATTTTGTACTGAAGTCGATTAGGAGCTGCTACATGATTGCTGTAGCCCGGCTGTTAAGATGATAACCTTTAGGAAAGGGTGCTAATGAACAGCTTGTAGGCAGTAAACAGGGTCTGTGGTTTCCTAAGTGCTGTTACAAAACCCTTCATAAAATTATTAAACCGAATCAAGTAAAGATGATCTTAAAAGCAAATCACAAATAAAAGAGGTTATCAATCCATTTAATTAAAAATAAAAGAATCAGAAGTGTAGGGATTATGGCTATTAGAAACTCAAAAGTATAAATTGTAAGTCGCCTCTTTTTGTAAACACTCTTATTTTGATGTAGATGCTTTGGAAGGTTTCTACTTGCAGTAAGTCCAGGGTATCAGTAAGCATATCTGTGCCTATATTCTGATGAGTTTCTGAAGCAGCTCTGGTCACTACATCTTTGTTTATATTTCTTTAGACATTTTAGAATCAAACAGGGCTTTGAGTTCGTAACAGAAAATTGACTGGCTCAGTGAAGCCCAAAGTTTTAGTAGGACTTTAAATTCCATTTTTTAAAATGGTATCAGGATTTTATCCATAGTCATAATGTGCATAAATATTCATTTAAGTAGGGACTGGGTTGGAAATATCCAATGTTAGAGGAAAACTCCCTACCTATCAAATGGGCAAGTTATTCTTGTCTCTCCTCTCTAGCTCAATAAAGATTTAAATGTTTTGACAAGGAGGGACAGCATCAGTAAGAAAGCTGTAGAGCAGACAGCTTAAAAAAAATCCTCACAAATCTTGTGGCAATAGATATAATATTTTCTCTTGAAAGTGGACCTTTCACAATTGGAGAAACTTCTGATGCATTCTCACATCTCATTACTGCTTAGGTATTCAATTAAAGTAGCCACGAGCTACCTACTGATTTTGCAAAAATTCTTAATCTAAAACTCTCATTTCATTGCTTTTGGGGGGTTAAAATTGTCCCAAATGGAGCAAAAGTGATTTTTTTTTTTTTTTAAATTGGTATAAATGTGTTTGTTTGATTAATTTTACCATTGTTGTTTATTTTGGTTTTTTGTTTTTTTTCTTTTGAACTTCTCTGGAAAACAAACTACTGTAGGGGTGATAGAACACTGGCACAGGCTGTCCAGGGGGATTGTGGAATCTCCTTCTCTGGAAGTTTTCAAGACCCACCTGGATGCATTCCTGTGCACACTGATATAGGTCAACCAGCTTGAGCAGGAGTGTTGGAGTAGATGATCTTTAGAGGTTTCTTACAACCACTACCATTCTGTGGTTCTGTGAATTCTGCTCTATTTGCTTTGCCTGTTTTAATGTTGAGTATCAATGAGGAAAATTTTTTCAGCTAGAATAGAATAGAATAGAATAGAATAGAATAGAATAGAATAGCATAGAATAGAATAGAATAGAATAGAATAGAATAGAATAGAATAGAATAGAATAGAACAGAACTATTGACTGACTGCTTCAGGGCTAAACAAAAGTTAAAGCATGTTGTCAAGAGGGTAGTCCAAGTGTTTCTTAAACACTGACAGTCATGGTACATAGCCTACCTCTTGAGGAAGTCTGTTCTAGTTTGGTCCAATCTAGTTTGACCATGCTCTTGTAGTTGCCATTGGATTCAAGCTAAAGTTGTAATTTCTACAAGCCTCTTCTGTTGTGATGTGTCATATGATGTGTCTGAAGCAACTATTGAGACATTTAACATGCTGCCTGGTAAATGCTGGTGGAAACATTGGTGGGTTTTAAAAGCATCTGAACAGATGCTCTACGTGCTGCAGTCCTTCAGAAGTTTGATGCATCACTATATTAGCTAGTGTGCTTTCTTTTTTATGATAAACAAGCAGACATCATTCTATAAGTTTTCCATTCATGAGGAAATGTCTTTTGTGTTACATTACGTTTGCTGTTTCTGTCACATAGAGAGGCTATTGCCCTGAATGAATCTAGGCCATCAAACAAGTTGTCTATCTATCCTGTTGCACTGTGTGCTCCTGTTGTTGACTACTTATTTTGTATGATCTCTGTGTTACCTGACCTGTATAACCTTTACATCACTCAAAAACTTGGACTTTTTAACACTTAGCATCATCTTCTTCCTATTCTCACACACATTATTAGTAACTGCACACCATTCTACATATAATTTTGCCTCATTGGTTTTCATATAAGAGTTACCAGCTATTTCTTCAACTTTTTTTCCTCCACTATTTTGTCCTTCAGGGCCTACAGTCTACCACTAGGACATTACCATGTACTTTTTAGAAGATGATTATCAATATAGGATAAGAAGTGAGAATGAATGCCTGGCTAAGGTATGAATTTCTTCTTGTGTAAGGGAAGGAATGTACAGCTTCTACGTTTCAGTACAAAACTAAAGTATTTGTTAGTCTTTAGGGGCATCTCCAGAATTTGGCTTGTTGCTTTTCAACATAAAGATTGGCTATGTTATAAATCAGAGATAAGAAATTTCCTATGTCTTATCAAGACCAAGCATTTTCAGAAAAAAAGAGAAAAAATTGTAATATGAGAGATTGTAATATCCCTCAAAAAAAATGTCTTACACTGTCAAAAAGAATAAAGTGCTTACAAAGTCTAAGCTGACATCAATAGGTGAATGGAGCTGATAGAGCCCTAGAATCATAGACAATTAGACTGCCATTGTTCCAGAAGAGACATACTTGGGTACAAGATGAATCTATAGCCATAAATGCAAACACAGTTTAAAATCCCAGGCTGTTACATCCAGAATATTTAAGTAGTTTTGAGAGAAAAAAGATTAAACTTCAGATTTGTGGGGGAAAACCCAAGAAACCTATTTCCTTCCCAGTCATCCAGTAATTAAATATAGAATCTTTGGCATGGCACAGTTCAAGAATAAATAATCTAAATTTTCAAATAATTTGCACTTTTGTCCCCCCTGTGACTCAGTATTTATTAGCCTTGGACATACATTCCAAAAGTTCTAACATGCAACTTCAAAAATAAAAAATTTCAATTGAAATCCCAACCAAAGTATTTTCTACTAAGTGCTTCTCTGATTATTCAGTCTCTTGGATGCCTTCATTCTTGAAATTATGTTTCACAAAATTTTAATTTTATTTTTAATTATAAAAACAGTGTCAAACTAACCTTTTCTTTTGTGCTACTTGAATACCTATTTTTGTTAATCCTCTGATTGTTAGTTATCATTCTCAAGTTATTAATGTCTTAACAATGCCTTTCTTTAGACACGAAAGGAGAGATGACATAGAAATGAAGGCCAGCATAGTCTTCCCTTTGGATGCTAATGTTATGCTTGTTAAGAATTCTTCAACATTCTTTCTGAACGAGAATTCTAAGGAAGTGTTAGACTGTTTTCCCATTTTTGGATGGAATTCTGCTATTAGTAGAGAAAATATTTGATGCAGGTCAGATGATATCTGAAAAACACACAAATACAAATTTAGAAGTGGAAGAACTGACCAAGTAGTTATTAAGATTCCCTCCACTTTCCCTCTTGAACCAAAACCATAAATTCAGACCTTATACAACAATGTAACCTAATAAATAGAACCTTGTGAAACCAACTAGCCGTCCTTTGTGGATGCAGGAGACTGACTGCTAGATGAAGCTGGAAAAAAAGGGAATCTTCTATAACAGAAGAATGCAGCTTCCTCATAGAAAACGTGATATAATAATTTGTTAAAACCCCATCAATGCAATTGAAAACCCTAATTTATCTTGAAGGCACAAAAGTTTAAGGTTTGTAATGGTAAGATTAATAAGGTAAGATTATTTATGAGTTAGATCAAAATTGAATTAGAGAAAATAATTTTCTCCATTGACTACGAGCCCTCCACTTGGAGCTTTTCTTTCCAAGATGTTTCTTCTGAGCAGAAAACAAGACAAACAAACAAAAACATTATAGTCACTTAAAAACTGCCTTACAAAAAGGATTGAGGGAAAGCATGTTGTGGTTGGGCTCTCATTGGTCATAGACACTGAAGTTTCACAGGCTCGTAAGGTCATAAAATATTTTTGATTGCAAGCAACCTTTAAAGGTCAGCTAGTCCACTCTCATCTCTGCAATGAGCAGTGACATCTGGTCAATGACTGGAAGAATAACTTCCTCGAAGCCCAGGATCAGTGTGTTCTCACATGTAGAAAAGCAGGAAAAAGAAGCAGGAGGCCTGCGTGGATGAACAAAGATCTGCTAGGACAACTCAGGAAGATGGCAGAAATCTATGAGAGGTGGAAAAAGGGCTTGGTTTCTTGGAAAGAGTATAGGAAAATTGTCAGAGCATGTAGGATGGAAACAGGAAGGCTAAAGATCTTTTAGAATTAAACCTGGCCAAGAAATTAAAGGAAAACAAGAAGAGGTGTTTCAGATACGTCAGCAGCAAAAGGAAGATCAAGGGGAATGTGGGCCCAGTGCTGAACACAGATGGTGCCCTGAAAGCCAAGGATGCAGAGAAAGCCAAACCACTGAATGCCTTCTTTTCTTTGGTCTTTGCAACCAAGGCCAGCCCTCAGGAAGCCCAGTCCAGCAAGGATAATAGGATGGCCTGGACAGCAGAGGACTTGCCCTGGGTGGATGAGGAAGAGGTTAAAGACTTGTTGGCCAAGTTTAAGGCTCCTAAGTCAATGAGTCCTGATGAGATGCATCCTAGAGTGTTCAGGGAACTGGCTGTCATAGTTGCTAAGCTGCTTTCCATCATTTTTGAACAATCATGGAGGACAGGCAAGTTGCCTGAGGACTGGAGAAAGGCCAATGTCACTCCAGTCTTCAAAAAGCGCAGGAAGGATGACCCAGGAAACTACAGGCTGGTCAGCCTCACCTCCATCCCTGGAAAAGTGATGTAACAGCTCATCCTGAATGTCATCATTTAACATGTGAAGGAAAAGGTGGTTATCAGGGGGAGTCAACATGGATTCACCAAGGGGAAATCCTGTTTGACCAACCTAATAGCCTTCTATGAGTGCATAACAAGCTGGCTAGATGAGGGCAGGGCAGCAGATGTCATCTACCTTGACTTCAGCAGGGCTTTTGACACTGTCTCCCATTACATCTTCATCAGAAAGCTCAGGCAGTGTGGATTGGATGAGTGGACAGGGAGGTGACCAAGAACTCATTGAATGAGAGCCCATAGGGTGGTGATCAATGGCATAGAATCGAGATGAAGGCCTGTGGCCAATGGAGTTCCACAGTCAGTTCTAGGGCCAGTCTTGTTCAACATCTTCATCAACCACCTGAAGGAGAGGACAGAGTAGTACCCTCAGCAAGTTGGCTGATGACACCAAACTGGGAGGACTGGCTGATTCCCCAGAAGGCTGTGCTGTCATTCAGTAGGATCTCAATTGACTTGAGATCTGGGCAGAGAGGAACCTCATGAGGTTCCACAAGGACAGTGCAGAGTCCTGCACGTGGGAAGGAACAACCCCATACACAAGTACAGGCTGGGGGTTGACCTGCTGGAGAGCAGCTGTGCAGAGAGACACCTGGGAGTCCTGGTTGATGATAAACTAACCATGAGTCAATAATGTGCCCTCATGGCCAAGAAGGCCAATGGCAGCCTGAGATGCATCAGGAAGTGTGGACAGCAGGTTGAGGGAGCTTCTGGTCCCCCTCTACTCTGCTCTGGTGAGTCCTCATCTGGTGTCCTGTGTCCAGTTTTGAGCTCCTCAGTTCAAGAGGGACAGGGAACTTCTGGAGAGAGTCCAGTGCAGGGCCACTAAGATGATAGGGGACTGGAGCATCTTCCTTATGAGGAAAGGCTGTAGGACCTGGGGCTATTTAGTCTAGAAAAGAGGAGACTGTAGGTGGATGCCATTGCTATTTACAAATATCTAAATGGTGGATGTCAGGAGGATGTTCTATTGTATCTAGCGTCAGGACAAGGGGTAACAGAAAGAAGCTGGAACACAAAAAAATTTTGTTTAAACACAAGGCAAAGCTATTTCATTGTGAGGGTTAGGGAGCCTTGGAACAGGCTGCCCACAGAGGTTGTGGAATGTCCTTCTCTGGATGTCTTCAAAACCCACTTAGACACATTCCTGTGTGACCTGATCTAGGTGGACTTGCTTCTTCAGAGGGGTTCGACTAGATGATCTCTAAAGGTCCCTTCCAACCTCAGCACTCTATGATTCTATGATTCTGTGTTGTTCAAAACTGTCCAACTTAACCATTCAGGGATGGAACATCTACCACTACTCTCGATGATCTCTTACTTTTCTGTGAAAATAATATATTGGTATTGTGAACATTATAGTAGCCCTCACAAATTTTACTATATACCACATTTCTAATGAGGAAATATTATTTTCTGTCATCTCTTGTCTGTGAGATTATGAACAAAATCTGTTGATTACTTCTGCCTAAATATAGTAGAGAACTTCTGGAATCCAGTGGAGGGCTTCCAAGATGATGAGGGGACTGGAAGTTTTCTCTTATGAGGAAAGACTGCAAAACCTGGGGCTGTTTAGATTGGAGAAGACTGAGATGGGACTATATCAAGACTTATAAATACCTAAAGAGGTATTTTTGTCAAGAAGATAAGATGAATCCTTTTTTTTCTGTAGCACCTAGTACAAGGGGTAACAGGCACAAGTGTGAACACATGAACTTTTACTTGAACATAAGGAGAAATTTCTTTCCTGTGAGTATGAGGGAGCCTTGGCACAGGCTGCCTAGAGAGAGTATGGAATCTCCTCTGGAGGAGAATGTGTTCCTTTATGACCTGGTCTAGTTGGACCTGCTTTAGCAAGGGGTTGGACTACATGATCTCTAAAGGTTCCTTTCAGCCTCTACCATTCTGTGATTCTGTGAAAATGGTTGCTTTGGTTTAGGTGTTGGTTTGGTTTTTTTTTTTCAGTGACAATTTTTATGTTAAGTTTATTGCAGTGTAATGCCATATCACTTTTGCATTTAATTTCCTTGGTTATCTCAATATTTATATATGGTATTGACTCTATAAAGCAGCTTCTGACCACATAATGAAATATCTTCTTTTGCACATGGTAAATTTTTTTCACAGTTAGCACAGTTTTTATCTTCAGAACAGGTTGAAATGTTTTTACTGAACACAGTTAGTTTTGAACTGAATCATTTATATCATTCTCTTTCTCCTTGAACTACATAAGTGGAGGCTTTAGCCACTTCTTTAAATATTTGCCTCCCATAGAATAAATCACACTGGTTGCTCATACCAGTTATGTACCTTAGGATGAATACTTTATTAGTTATATCTGTACTATGCTGCATACTTCATTTGCAGAATTGTTTCTGCTGTCTGTCTATTGTATTCAAACCTCAACTAGATACAAGTTATCTTCAATATTTGAGGTTGAACAATTTGCTCTAGGTCACTACTAGTGGAAATTACAATTTTAACTTGCATTCTTTAGAATCTATCCACATTTCAGCTGGGATAGATTTAATTTTCTGATGGTCTATGTTTTGGCATTATGATCAAGAGAATGTTGATAACACAGAGGTGTTTATTGCTGGACAGTGTTTGCACAGTGACAAGGCCTTTTCTACTGCTCACTGTCTTACCAGTTAGTGTATAGGAGGTGCACAAAAAGCTGGAAACATGGCCAGGACAGCTGACCCTAACTAGTTAAAAGGATATTCCTATCGTACACATAGAGTCTTGTCCAGTATATAAACTGGAGATGGGGAAAGGTGAATCACTGTTCGGGCAATGGTCAGTGTAAGGTGAGCAATTACATTGTTCATCACTTGTTAGTGTTTTTTTCCTTTTAATTTTTTTCTTTTTTGTTATGTTCCTTTTCATTATAATTATTATTATATATTTTATTATTGTTATTGTAATTATTACATTTTATTTCTTAACCCGTGAGCTTTACTTTTTCTTTTCCCTACTCTCCTCCCCATCCCACTGAGGNTTTCTACTGCTCACTGTCTTACCAGTTAGTGTATAGGAGGTGCACAAAAAGCTGGAAACATGGCCAGGACAGCTGACCCTAACTAGTTAAAAGGATATTCCTATCGTACACATAGAGTCTTGTCCAGTATATAAACTGGAGATGGGGAAAGGTGAATCACTGTTCGGGCAATGGTCAGTGTAAGGTGAGCAATTACATTGTTCATCACTTGTTAGTGTTTTTTTCCTTTTAATTTTTTTCTTTTTTGTTATGTTCCTTTTCATTATAATTATTATTATATATTTTATTATTGTTATTGTAATTATTACATTTTATTTCTTAACCCGTGAGCTTTACTTTTTCTTTTCCCTACTCTCCTCCCCATCCCACTGAGGGCTTGGTGAGTGAATGACTGTGGGATATCGGTGGGGTTAAACACTATAGGATCTTTAAAATGTTTTGACTCAGTACTTTTTATGATTTAAGAAACATTAAAATCTCCAATTCTGTTTGAAGAACAGCTATATGGGAATCAGTACAAAAATCAGTTACCTTCAAGTGAATATAAAAACTTATAGTTAAAACTAATTTTCAATCCCAATATCTATATGGATTGTTCTAGCACTACAAAACAACAAAATCAGACCTCAGACAATGCGTAGTTTCATTTTTCACTTATTTCTCTTGTAAAATGATTTNGTTAAAAGGATATTCCTATCGTACACATAGAGTCTTGTCCAGTATATAAACTGGAGATGGGGAAAGGTGAATCACTGTTCGGGCAATGGTCAGTGTAAGGTGAGCAATTACATTGTTCATCACTTGTTAGTGTTTTTTTCCTTTTAATTTTTTTCTTTTTTGTTATGTTCCTTTTCATTATAATTATTATTATATATTTTATTATTGTTATTGTAATTATTACATTTTATTTCTTAACCCGTGAGCTTTACTTTTTCTTTTCCCTACTCTCCTCCCCATCCCACTGAGGGCTTGGTGAGTGAATGACTGTGGGATATCGGTGGGGTTAAACACTATAGGATCTTTAAAATGTTTTGACTCAGTACTTTTTATGATTTAAGAAACATTAAAATCTCCAATTCTGTTTGAAGAACAGCTATATGGGAATCAGTACAAAAATCAGTTACCTTCAAGTGAATATAAAAACTTATAGTTAAAACTAATTTTCAATCCCAATATCTATATGGATTGTTCTAGCACTACAAAACAACAAAATCAGACCTCAGACAATGCGTAGTTTCATTTTTCACTTATTTCTCTTGTAAAATGATTTATTTGATCAAGATAAATCCTAAATTGTATATATCAAAGCAGGAAATGAAGTGAGAAAAAAAACATGCTTGAGAGAGATTGCATCTACAGAAAAGATGAGCTTTTGGGGTTTGGCAGTTTGATTTTTTAAAAAGTTTTGCTTTGCTGGTGGGTTTGATTGGTTCTGGTCTTGTTTTAGAATTCACCAATCTTAGCATTTGTGAGTTAGAGTGGGGTTCCAATGCTAATCATAAAATAATATCTTCTTTTTTCATTGCTGTACAACAGTTGGGTATATGTTCTTAGAACTGTTTGACTTCTGAAAACCAGACAGATGTGTCATTAACATCTATAATGTAATTCCTACTCAAACTTTGGCTTTAACATACTGATAAAGAATACCTTGCAAACAGATTTCTTCTATAGATAGAATATGCCAATCTGTTTATGGGAATCTCCAATATAAGGTAGAACTCAGAAATCTCAGCTCTGTGAATGCTATACTCTTCCAGTGCCTGAGAGATGTTATGTACCTGAAATTTAAAAGAGCTACAGGGTTTATTTTAAAAATATTTTTTAAAAACAGTACTATTACTACTAATTCTACTGCTGTTACTACTGCTGCTACTACTAGAATTTCCTGTTACTTGACTTATAAATTTTACCTTTTCTCTGTCAATCTGAGCTTTCACCAAAGGAAGAGGATCATGCAAGGAATTAAGTGTATGCATCAGAGTGGAGAATATGTGATAAACAGAAAATGAGATTCTGTCTGGACATGTTTCAAATGCTAATGTAGCATAAAGGGGCTGTAATATTACTGTAAACCTCTTTTTATTTTTGTGCTTCAAGTCACCTTTGCAAATGGCAGAGTTCCCATCAAACATACATTTTTTTTGTCATGGGCTTTTGAATAAATGAATCATTATCAAACAGAATATTTGATTGCTTCCTTCTCTTTATTTTAAGCTCTGAAATCTCCCCAGACTCAGAAAACTAACAGCTTAAAATAACACATAATGAAGCCACATGCATTTGCTCCAAATCCATAATTGCTTGGTTTTCTTCCTAGAATATCAGAAAATAATTAGGAGACTACACAATTGGCTGAATGCTTACATGAAATCCACACATACTCCCAACTCAGCAAACTCAGAACAGAATAATGAATTACTGTCATGTAAAAAGATTAAAAAAAAAAAAAAGCCTTGTGGAAGACTGCATTGAAGATCTCTCTAAAATTAATTACTATAATTTTTTTGCCTAACATATGTGCAATTATTATCTTCAAAAATATCAGAGCTTGAGCTGAATACAACTTCAATCCTGTGGTTTTGATGTGACTCAGAATAAAACATCTGCAATAAGCAAATATATAAAGGATTCTAAGAACTACTAGAAGTGCACATAGTTTCAATTGTGAATCAATTTAGGTTGTAGGAACAAAAATAATAGTCATAGGATTTCCCTTTGGAAAACAGAGTAATCTCTCCATGTAGAAGTTCAATTCTGAGTTTAGAAATATTAAGAACTTCTGGTGATGTTAAGAGGTTTAACCATGCTGAGGAATGTGCAAAAACTCTCCTGGGCTTGTGGCAGGGACAATTATTGTTTGCAGGTGACTTGGTAACTCAGAGCAGAAAGCACCCTACAGTTAGTGTTAATTGCATGATGAGCAGTGAAATACAGTAGTGAAATACATGTTCAAGGTGGGCAAGTAAAAGTGGATGATATTGTACCCATATGGCTGTATTAAATTGCTTGCATGTTAGTGGATATGATAGACTATTCTCAGAACCATGGCCGTATCTGTAACAGCATTCACTGTGTGAAAGAGCAGAGTCTCAATCAAAATTGAAGGCTAATAATCTCTTAAAATCTGACATTGAAAATCAGTATTCAAATTTTATGGGCCTATTTTTTCCCCTGTTTACACCATTTTTATGATGATCTAACTCCATTCACTTCAATAAAGCAGTTGTGCCTGATTTACAGGGACTGTGTGAGAAGTGATGCCAAAGAGCATTGTATAATCTGTTCATGAAAAAATCCCACCATCAAACACCTTCTCTGACAACATAGTTTTTAGGTTAAATGCCTGACTGCCCAAAAGTATATCATTAAAGCCAAATTCTGTCCTTAAGTGAACTCTAAAGAAACATGACTTTGGTCTCTAATACACAACACAAAGCACTGAAGAGGATCAAACCATCCAGCTGTATGTCTTTAAATTAAACCATACATTTTAAACAGTGAGATAACTGAATTTAGAAACTAAACAAACAAAATTCATTTTGTTTTTATTTTGTAAAACATCTCAGTATAGAACCAACTTCAGCAGCTTTCTCCAAGTGATCCTCTCATCATGTAGGACTACTTGTGAAAACTGAATGGCTTAAAGTGAAGTCATAGCCAATGTGTTGAGTATGAACATACTGAAAAATCTCAACATGAGTTTCTATTATGTTAGTAAAAAAGGTATGGGATAGAGATATTTTTAAATAAATATAGTGTTGATAATCTGTGTCATTTCCGTGCTCAGTGTTGGTCTCTAGACTCTTCTGTGGCAAAAGTCATCTCTGAGGCTGCTTCTGGAAAAACAGATTAGTATGGCTGAGAAATATGAAAGATTTAGTGATGTTACAAAGCAGCAAGTGGAATAAGACACATGCTAGAGCAAAGACCTTTAGCACTGAAAAACCCTGATCTCCCTCAGCTTCCCTCTTCAATCAAACAATGGTGGTCCACAAACACTTCAGAGATCTCTGCTAATTCATACAACAATCCTCAGCCAAAAAAGGAGGTACCATAGCTGGGATTTACCACTGAAAGTTGCATTTGTCTTCCAGTTTACCGTTCTGAATCCTATTCATTTAGCTGTACACTGACCCTGGGACCCTAGGTGCCCAAAATTGATTGTTAGCAGATTATCAATTATACTGGCCAGCTGCAAGTAACTTGCAGGGTCAGGAAGTGAGAGAGGGATGGCAGCATTTACGTACAAATGCATGACAAAAAGTTGTAGAGGAGTACAGGTTGTCAGGCAGTGGAATGGCTCCCCTGAATGATGCACCAGCCTTGGCAAGGCTGTCCTTAGCCAAGATCTACTTTCTGACTGAGTTGGCTGGGAGGCAGACCACAGACAGTTTACTTCACTTCTATAAAGATGCATTTTTCAGAATCACACTCAACTTTGTTCCTGTCATTCTTCCAGGTTTAAGGATGCATAGTAAACGTATTCACTGGTTTTTACTTTCATAGAATCATAGACTGGTACGGTTGGAAGGGACCTCCAGAGATCTAGTCCAACCCCCTTGCAGAAGCAGGTTCACCTACTTATCCCCAAATATTGACATACACTGCAAAAACTTATTAACTAACTGAAGGATATGTTCTTGCATTGACAAGTAGCTTTTTACAGTAAGCGAGCACTTATTAACGTGAAAGTGCGTCACAGTCCTAGAGCTTTCAGATTAGCCAGGATTCATCAGGTGTGAAAAGCACTTGTGTAGTACACCACCATAAAAATGACCATAACAGCTACTGAACATATATAAAAAATACTAACATACTTTACTCTTGTGCTGTATTGTCAGTATTCAAAATTAATGTGCATATATAAACTCTATCTTTGCCAGGCAGAGTAGGGTTTCAAGAATATTATCAAGAAGAGTTTATCTTTATATTGCATATAACCTTTAAAGGCTTATTGCTTTGTTCTTTGTGTACATAATGTAGAGAATCTGACCTATTATCACATAGCCATAAGGGAAATAGTCAATAATATTAAGTCAGTATTTTGAGCTGTGAACATGAATAGGAAAAGCTGACGGTTTTTCAGATAACTTTGACACATTCTTGCTCTGGCAATTTTTTGGTGACTTTGTTTGCTTTTGGTGGTTTATTTGGGAGATTCTTGACTTTGTAGGGGTTTTTTGTTTGTTTCTTTGTAGATTTGAGTTGGTTTTTTTAAGATTAAATACCCTTTCCTTGAGTGTAAGGACAAACAAATGGTCAAATAAAGCTTCATAGCTCATGATATTCAGACCTAAAGCTCTCATTTCTAGTTTAGCATTTTTTCAGAGACAAGTTATCTATGCTTCTGTGGCTGAGTTTGGTACTTTGACAACATCTCTCTTCAGATCTGTAGTATTGCTCTATATTTATCTGTATATTACCTCTGACTGGTTTCATCTATTTGCTAGATCTCACTCAATTTATCTTCTTTGAATAAATTCATTCTTTCCTTAAACCTCTTAAAATGTTCAGTAACCTGTGCCATCTTCTGATCTGCAACAGATCTGAAAGATGAAACTTATTGAAACTATTTGTCAGTATGGAAAAGGGTACTATTTCAAAGTTTTAATAATTCATGATACTTACCGTTGTTGCTGAAATCCTCTAAGGAAGTGTCAACTTTTCCCTGATCTTTTTCTTGACACACCTACCTCTCCCTCAGCCTTTTTACTCATTTTCTTTAAGCAGAAGAGCTTCAAGAGCTTCCCACTGTGCTCTATGAGGTCTAGATGGTGACACATAGATGATTGTTTCTTCTGGTATCTCTTGATGATATCTCTTAATTTTGTAGGAGAATTGAGATTTGAAAGTGGTCATGATTTATGAAACTTTCCTTTTCTATTTTTTTTTCTTTAAAGATTTTTATCTATTACGCTTGCAAACTTTTCATGACAAAAATTTTACTTTCTTCTTACGCAATATAATAAAACATAACGTGCTCCATTCTCAGTTAAGATCTCAAATTGTTACCCTGAGAGACACTTCAGCCAATGAGTTTAAAGACTGAAAAAAATAAAAAAGTATTGCTGTCCTAATTAGAGACAACAGAAAAATATAAATAAATCAGTAACTGAGCTCTGATTACTTTAGTATGTAGGAATTGCAGTGCGTCATACCTATAAAGCCATTTGTTGATTGCTGAAATGTAATCTCTAGTTAAATTGTAATTAAACAGCGGGGAAAGCACAAAAGGAATACGCAGAAACAATCTTATCAAGAAAGGATCATTCTATAATATCTTGTTTAAGGAAACACTCAAAATAATGTCATAGAGTGAGCAAGTGTTGTGGTCATAGGATAAAAAATTGTCACAGAATATTAGGGATTGGGAAGGATCTCTAGAGATCATCTAGTTAGTCCTCTAAGTCCTCTTTTGTTTCATTTTTTTCTTTTTTTTAATTTTTGTTTGTTCTAGGTGGAACGTATCTACAAGACAGAGCATGGAGGAGTTTGGAGAAGAGCCTAAGCAGTCATAAACATAAACTACAGCTTCTATTGAAAATGCAAAGACAATTAGATATGCCCTAAATCAACAAAGGACATATATCTCTTGAAGTTCACTGCAAAGGTTTCCTGAGTTAGCTGCTGACAGTAGTAGACACTGAATTTACTATTGATCTTTTCCCTTGTTTTATAAAAAAAATCTTTTCTAGTGATCTTTCATTGTCCTATATAGTTTCTCTCCTACTAAGTTCTCATCTTCTCCAGGTAGAAGCAAAAGCAGTGTGATGTTCTTATCTGCAATTTCCAATTTCACAGACCAAGTCTTATCATTCAATACATATTTCAAGATATATATTTTGAGAAGACATTTGTTTCCCCATTTCTTTACTCTTGTTCCTCATAGTGTTCAGAACACTTTTTATCATCCCACTTCACTTCCATATTAACAACTGACCCTTTGTTAAGCTGTAGGCTTTCACAGCAGAGAGCGTGAGAATGATCACAAAATCTTCCCTGCCTTTCATAATGTTCTTCTAGATCAGCCTGAACATCCTGCCCTTTGAGATAGCACTTCTATAAAACCCACATGTCTGGTTGCCAGAAGTAAAGATATTGATTCTTTTTTTATATTGATTGTCTCTCTCAAACAGCCTTCTCATGTATGTCACTGTACTAAACCCTCTTCTCTGGAGTGTTTTTATTTCAGGGATCTCACCAAATTTGTCATACAGATACAAATATTTTCATCTGTAAAAAAATGAAAAATAATTTTTACATATTACTAAATACATACAAGTAAGAACTATTTATATTGTCAGTAGTTATGTGTTTTAGTACCAACTATCAATTTCCTTTCTAATTCTGCAGTTCCTTTTTTTGTGATACATTTTGTTTCTCTGCTGGGAAGGACAGTGTTTTTTTTTAAATAAAAGCACAGTATTGATTTTACTTAGAAATATATTATACTAATCCACAAATAAAATGTTAAACATTGTTTGTTTCACCATAAGACGTCAAAACCCTTGTAAAAGAAATGATTTTAGATGATATTTCTGTGGTTATTTCTTTAAGTAGTATACCACAGCTCGGTAACAGTTGGCCTCTTTTTAATACCTTCACAGCAAAGAAACCTCTTTTTTTGTTTAAAATAATCTTTCACTGTGCTTGGAACATTGTCTTACATTACTTTCTACTTTATCACTGCATTAATTTAATTTTATGTTCCTGTATATTTAGTGATGGAAAACTTTTCATCATTAGAATAACAAAGTAGGAAAATCAACTTGTTTGTGCTTATGTACTTGCAGCACATGTCAGAGATCTGGTGTCCACAGAATTCTTGAGTTTGGAAGTTAAAAATGCAGTATAATAAAAAATAAGCATTGTCTGTGTAGAGCAAATTTAGACGTGACAGTTAAGTATTCTATAAATGCTTCTGGCACTCTATAAATCATCAGCTAAACAAAACGCTGACAACTATCAACATCAACGGAGTATTGATCTACCAAATGCTCTTCAGCCTCTCACTAAATAGTTTTCTTTAAGAATACAAATTAAACAGATGAGAATGGAAAATCAGATCTTTGACACTACTAATAACTTCAACAGATTTTTAGGGAGTTTGTAAATATTCTCTCCTGGTCTTCTGATCTCAGATGGCTTCATTTGAGATGACATAGATATCCGATATATCACATTTCACATGCTTTGATATATGAAATATGACAATAAGTATTTAATAGTGTACCACTTTGCATGCATTCAATGTGCTCTAAGCTAGATTGGCAATTAAGAACACAGGAAGATTGTAATACAAAGATTTCAAACCAGATTTTTGTATTGAATTACATCATCTGGATTTTAATATAACTTTTTATTAGTTTAGGTAGCATTGTTGATTTCACTTGGATTTGCTATAGAAAGAAGGCTCTCAGAGAATGGATAATGTTATCAGAAACTTTTAGCAGGTGACATAACAAAGAACGTCCATAGGTAGTGTCATAAGCAAATAAGTCTCCTTCATCTAACAAACTAGAGCTGAATGTTAAATATTGTAGTGGTTTTGCCCTGGGTCAGGTTTTCTTTTTTTTAAGTAGCAGGGGGGCTAAAGGAGTGGCTTCTTTAAACAAAGAGAGTTGCAAGAAGCTTCCCCTGTAGCTGACAGGGTTAGGGCCAGTCAGTTTTAAGTTGGACCCTACACCTGACCCAGGCCTGGCCAATTAGTAGTGGAGGTAATGCCTCTGAGAATAACAGATTTGAGTAGAAAAAGTTGTTGCAGAGTTGCAGAACTGCAGCAGCAACAGTGAGAGAGAATGTGAAAACATCTCCGCAGACATCAAGGTCAGTGGAGAAGGAGAGGGAGCAGGGTGCCTAGGCACTGAAAAGAAGGCTCCCCTGCGATATGTGTTGAGGACCATGGTGAAGCAGGTTGTCCCCCTGCAGTCCATGGAGGACCACCGGGAAGCAGAAATCCACTCGCAGCCCGTGGGGGAGGTGCTCACATCGGAGCAGGTGGATGCCTGAGGGAGGCCGTGACTCTGTAAGAAGTTCATCCTGGAGCAAGTTCCTAGCGAGACCTGGGAGTCTGTGGGGAGGTGCCCACACTGGAGTAGGTTTGCTGTCAGAACTTGTGATCCCGTGAGGGGACCCAGGCTGGAGCAGTCTGTCCCTGAAGGACTGTCTCTCCCGGTGAATGACCCACGCTGGGCAGCGTGTGTGGAGCTGCCCCATGGGAGGTCCCATGCCGGAGCAGTTTGTGAGGAGCTGCGGCCCATGGAAAGGACCCACGCTGGAGAAGTTCATAAGGGACTGTCTCCTGTGGGAGGGACCCCACAGTGTAGCAGTGGGAAGTGTGAGGAGGCTTCACCCTGAGAAGCAGCAGCAGCAAAGTCCATCTGTAATGAACTGACTGCAACCACCATTCCTCATCCCCTGTGCCGCTGGGGAGGAAGGAAAAGGAGTCCCGGGAAGTGGAGGGATGGGGGTAGGTGTTTTAAGACGGTTTTAGTTCTCGTCTCCCTGCTTTTATTGTTTCTTTAATAAATCAAAGCTTTTTTCTCCCTAAGTTAAGTCTGTTTTGCCCGTGACGCTAATTGCCGAGTGATCTCTCTGTCCTTATCTCAACTCACAAGCATTTTCTTATATTCCTCTCTCTCTCTCCTGTCCAGCTTAGGAGGGGGATTAATATTATGACTGGGTGGATATTGGCCTAAACCACCACAAATATAAATAATAACATTTTATTAACATTTACCTGAGTGTCCAAAGAGATGTTATACGTCAAACACATAACTGTTTTGCTACCCTTTCCTTTGTTTCATAAAAATGCATTGCTACTAAGAGTCAGGTTATTTCTTTTTATTTTCTCCTATTTGATGGATATTTTTGTTAATGTAATGATTTAGGGGCAAACAACTTCTAGAATTCAGGTACTGAAGTTTTTCATCAACACAGAAAAAAATCAAGCATATATTAACCTAATTCTTGCGAAGAGTGGTTTAATGATTAAAATCTTTAAAAGCCCACTTCTCCTTTTCATTACTCTGTTTTTTTATTTAAGTGGTACATTTCTGGTTTTAGGTAAATTAAGGCAACAACTAAATGAGCTCAGGTTGATGTTATTTTTTTTTTGGTCAAGAATGTTATAAATGCGGAAAAGTGGTTAGTCAACATGAGTAGGAAATAGTGACCATCGTTAAAATGCTAATTTGTCATTCAATTACTCAAATAATCTCCATGCAATAGTGACTCGTATCAACAGGGTTCGCATTCCATTCTTGAAAATGTAGCCTTTATAATGATATTATCTTAATATACTTTCTTTAAATATATATGTGTATGTATAAGTGTATGCAATTTATTAAGTAATACATTAAACCAGTGCTTTCAAACTCTTTGCTTACCAATAGCATGGTGCATCCCAAAATTTAGTTATACCAAATGGTTCCTGCGTTGTCACTTGTCATGTCTTTCTCCAGGATCCCTCCTTTGCTCTTGTCCTGTTAAAAGAGGACAGAGTGGTTTGGCAGGAAATAACCCCCCTTGTGTACTAACTTTCCTCACCAAGGTGGGAGCTTAGGTGTGACTCAATTTAAATTCTGAATGATGTCTAATTTGCCAAAGAGTCCAGCCACATTGATCTTCTGTGAACTATCTTGACTCTGGATACACTGATAGTGAACTGCACCTCATGAACTAGCATGTCATGACTAGTTTGGTCAAGTTCAGTGAGAAACTGACTGATTGCTTAAACAGTGCATTCATGCAACCGATATACAGATTCTTATGGATTGCTGATGATAGCAACTGTCTGCAGAAAAGCAGGTGCACAACACAAAAAGTTACAAAAAAAAATACAGCCTGGTTACAAAAAGTTAAAGAGTAACTCTCTAGAAATATTTCTAAGTTTCCTGCAGAAGCACTTAAGTCTCACTCAAGGTGTGCCAAGGGGCAAGGAAGAAAGCTCATCCTGTCAACTAATCCCAGGAATCAGTTTCCCTTTATATGTTCATGATAGTGCCTTCCACAGTATCTCTCCTTTTGTTTAACCATTTTTATAGCTTTTTTTCACCTTCAGGGTTGAGTTTGGGTGACTCTAGTCATATATACCTATATTACGACTGGTGTAAAATTCTCTCGCTTCACATTTAAAGGTATAGCTTACAAAAAATTTATTGTGCAGACTCAAGAAGGAGTGGTCTCACCTTGGAGCTGGGTAGTCTTTGGGATAGAGGCGTGTTTTAATATTATAAGGGAATTATAATGAGCAAACTTTATACAAAGGCTAGCACTTCGTCAAGGTTTGACAGACCTTTGGCTTAATGGACCAAATGTGCTGCTTATCACCTCTGAAGGACCATCTCATCCCCATACATCATCATGGAGCCTGGCCACTGAGTGTCCACTCTGCTCCACACTCCATGGTATTTTGCAGGGAATCGCTGTGTTGTAGATTCCTCACATCCCAGCAGAAGCTGTGTCTACCCTGTAAGCCTTCTTAATTTTATACCTTTCCTTAATTGGTGATCAATGCTGATTGTTAATATAAGCTTTAATGTAAGTTTTAATTTCCAAGTCACGTAAGTAATTATGCCACAGTTCTGTAGAAGATCCTCCTTCCTACTGCTGCTGAATTGGAAACACTAGCTACAGCCTCTGCAAGAATATGTGTGCCATACTTGGCTGATGTGTGGCTGACGATAGCAAACTTATAAACCTGAGGACACTTGCGCCTCCTGGTTGAAACCAGTCTGAATCCGACTGTAAAAAAGCGGAACACATTAACATGAGCCTTATGACCTCGGGTACAGAACAACAAAGGTTATTACGTATTCTCAGCCTGTGTGGAAGAAATGACTCATGAGAAATGTTGCATGCATTTGTAATATAATTAGGTTATCCTTGTTTAAAGGTTGACAAGTTCCTCCCTCTGGTTCATTTTCATTCATGTTTTACAAGTCATATTATGTATTAATTATTGTATTTTGATCACGTAGCTTGTTAGATAATTCATGATCGTCTTCTCTCAAATCTCAGTTGAAACGTCAAATGCACACAGAAGCACATGTCTACAGAGCAGTTCCTCAGAATATGCATGTAATATTAAAGACCAGTGAACAACTTCTTAAAAGTCTAAGACTTTCAATAATGATTTTATAAAGTGAACTTTACTCATAGTAAACCTGCAATCTAGATGGTAACTCTTTTTTATTTTTGTTTTTCTTTTTCAACAAAGGTCTAAAAATGTGCTTATTACCAAAGAATCACAAATTGTAGAGGATGATTGCTGGGAATACAACACAGCACAAAGGAGACAGTCCAGGAGAAAGAAAGGCATATTGCTGGATCTGGTGTTTGCAAACAAAAAAGGTCTTGTGGAGGATGTGATCCTGAAACAATTGAGTTCTCAGACCTCAGAGAAGCAAGGAGCAGAACCAGCAGAACTGCTACCTCAGATTTCTGGAGGGCAAGCTTTAACCTGTTTAGGGGATTGGTTGCCAGAAGCTCTTGGGAGGCAGTCCTGAAGGGCAAAGAAATCCAGGAAGGCTGGACATTGTTCAAGAATGAAATCTTAAAAGCACAAGATGAAGCTGTCCCCGTGTGCAAGAAGATGAGCTGGTGGGGCAAAAGACCATCCTGACTGAACAGGGAGCTTCTGCTGCAGCTCAGGAGGAAAAAGAGAATATATGACCTTTGGAAGAAAAGTTCAGGCAGCCCAAGAGGGCCATAAGGATGTTTGAGGTTATGTAGGGTTAAGGCTCCACTTGAACTTAAGCTGTTCACTGCTGTAAAAGATAATAAGAAAAAATTCTATAAATCCACAAATTAAGAACTTATGAAAAGAGACAGAAATGCAAATATATTAGCATGAACAGCAGAAGTTTCTAACTAGCCAGCTCCTAAGAGTTGATTACAGGAAACAAATAGCAATAAATATTTAGGTGACTTAAGAAAACTACCTTTATTATATCAACTTACATAATTAACATTTTTAAGTATTATGATACATATGCCAATACAAATATTTACATTAGTATGTTAGTGTCATATTTTAACAGCTTAAAATGTTTTTAAAATGTAGATCTGGATTTCTGTGAAGTAATATTACAAATTGATTGGAAAACTCCTTTTCATTGCACAGAAAACACATTACAATGTTATATAAAAATTGAAAATAAGCTTTATTTTCTCCTTTTTAGGAAATCAAGCCGCAATATTATCTTTACTATAATATCTATAGGTAGAACATATGAATATGCTGTTAGTGAACTGTGTAACATTAAAATTGCACTTTCCTCTGTGTAAATTGTGTTTCTTGCTGCAATGAATCATCAATAATTTAATTTCATTTAGAAGTACATGATATATGGAAAAATTGAAAACTAATAAGAATATACATTTACATAATATACATATACATTTACAAAACAAAAGCTACAGATAGCTTAGTTTTGTACCTAAGAATCACAAAGTAGAAGATGCAAAAACAATGGGCCAAACTCTGGCCTCAAGTTACCTAGTTCCCTAATAGCAATGGTTCCAAACATGGAAAATTATGTACCAGCAGGCAGGTATTGCTTCCAGTGACGTTTTGGAAGGTGAGAGAGTAGACTCTTTGCATGGATTTATTACAGATTTCTGCCATGCTTGGCTGCAGCTCAAACAAAATACTAAACAGGAAGCATAGTATGCCATGAAATTTACAGTGCATAATACAAATTAACTTAGAGTTTGATTTAATTGGACATTCATTTCAAGCTAAATAATCTCTGCTTTAAATAATTAATGAATCAAGGCATTTGAATAGACAGAATGAAATCACATCATTAAATGGTAACTTCTGTATTTAATTTAATAGGATATTCTGACAAAACCAATTTAAAGTAAATATATATCACTCACCTTTGCCAGCTGAATTACTTTCTCACAGTTAATTTAGTTATATATTCATGAATTCACCATAATTTCCCTATTTTTTTATTTAACTTTACAAATGATTTAGTATTGAAAAGAAAGTGGTTGATGAACCAGTACAAGATATTAGGTAGTTGGGTCCAAATGATTTACTACTAAGTCCTTATAAAGTGCTGAAAGAAGTAAGGATGAACTGTAGTGGTTCCCAAAGCAAAAATAACTTTTATGAAGGTGAACATGAGTCATATGAATTATATGCCCCCACCTACTGCAAGTAATTTAACCAGTTTTCGACACTTAGTACAACATTTCTGCAAGCATATTTTTAGAGATTTTTCTCCTGAGACACCTGTCTAAGCTTTCCCTGTTGCAAATCTGAACTAGAATTGTTAAGCCACTGCAACATTCTTCTTTATAGGAAATATGTCAGGAAAAATAACATTTGACTTTTAAGGAAAATCTTATTTTAAAAGAGCACAGGATTTCCTACAGAAGTGTATAAGGTACCATGACAGTGGACCAAGAAAGGCGAAGTGAGCAAACTTGTTTTCCTTCACACTTAGATTACAGGTTGTAAACTAAACAGAAGACTCCATCACTAAATTATAGTATTAATACTCATTCAATATAAATTGAGCATACCTAGCTTAATATCCTGGAGCAAGTAATTCAAGACCAGGAAAAGAGATGAACTGACAACAAATGAAGGAGTGAGGTCAATGTTACAATATGCAGACACATCAAAATCCTTGAAGAGTCCACTGTCATTGAAATCGGAATAGTCCTTGCTCTGGTTAATATCAGAGTGAAAATACAGTCAGGGTTATGTGGGAAGAAAGAGCCTATCTAAAAAGACTTAATTGCAAGTATGTGTCCAGATCTAAGGATATGAGGATACATTTAAGATACCTGCTTCTAGTTTCCTTTTAATGTTTCTACTCATATACAAGATTATAATGAAGAGGAGATGGAATAGTGCACGTTTTCTCATTTTGCTATTTTACTAGTGTTCTTCTATAGTAAAATAATTTCACTAGTAATTTCACTAGTCCTCCTACATAGTCATTCCTTTTTTTTCTTCATAAATGAGGAGTTATCAAATAGAAAATTGTTAAGTGGAATCACATTGCCTTTCTGCACTAATTGACATAGACTATGACATAGATGTCATGAGATCAGTATATATGGGCAAAGTTACTGGGTTGCTTTTGTTCTTCTTAACTCTTTTTTAAGGAAAAGAGTCCACAATTCAGTCTGGGGTAGAAACCTGTTTTGATAAATATAAAATATTTGGTAAAATATTTGAGAAGCTATCATTGATGAGACAGAATAAATGGCAACCTGTAGCAGATCTGGATAGTGAGGTTTATTTAAGAACCCAAAAAATTTGTGCATTTACCCTTCTTGCCACACACTCCCTCACTCCTTTTGTCATTTATGTTTTCAGATACAATAGTGTTGCGAACTCACTTTTGGCCATCAGAGAAAATTTGTTGTGTATGAAAATTGCCTACTTATTTAAGGTTAATTAAGCTACATAAGTTACTTATACCTACTTGTTATGTCGAGGAATACATCTAGAAATAACTTGGTGTGGAAACTTGTAAGGTATAAGTTAAAGCATTGTATCGTAACAAATTTACACCTTACAGTTCCTCCATGCGCAGTCTGCACTCATTTAGTCTTCAGATGAGGGGTTATATATATCCTGTATGGAAATATAGGCTTGTTGACACAAGAAAACTTGATTGTTAAAAAAAGCTAGACATTGCAGGGTCTGAAAAATGATACAAAAATGGTCTCAGTCCTACAATTAATATGGATGAAGATGAGTTATGTTCAAGTATCGTGACAACTTTTAATAAGTTAGTAAGATAAACTACTGGTCAATGGATACCATTTCCCTGTGGAATATGCCTTACTTAATTACTCCATAAAATTGTATACTTGTGTTTTATCACCTTGTTTATTATACCTTGATGTTGTTTGCAAATTAAGACAATCCCAGTATGTTTCTATATAGTACTGGAGATTCTTATAAGGGGTCATGGGAGATGTACAGTTTGGAAACACCAAGACAGCTAAACCCTGGAAAACTGGAAGGTTCAGGGCTTTTGCTGGGATCAGAAGCTGATGACACAACCTAGACAGGTTATCATGTACTGAGGCTATTCTGTCCCTAGTCCTACATAGTTTAGTGCAACTGCACTTAACTCTCGATTTCTGGGTTTGTACCTCAAAAGCAAACCTGATTTTCCAGTCAAATGTTCTGACTATTTAAGAAGACTGTTTTAGACAGGTATACCTCAGGATTTTACTCCTAAATGGAAAAATAAAGATATTCTCCTCAACATTTAATCATCTGTACAGTATAACTTCTTTCTAGAATACACACACACTGGCTTGCTTTTTTATACCTACATTCTGATGGAAAAAAATATTTTTTTTTTCTGGTAAAATTCCAGATATCTTTCTTTCAACTTCAGGAAATAAATTTGTGATTCCTGGTATGATAATGACTTCTTTTCATCTGGTTGCATAAATAACAGAGTACCAAACAGGGAAAAAAATGTACTTTTCTTACTAATTGTTGCTCACCAATCCTCTTTAATATTCATTGCTATACCCTAATTGCATTCACTACCTGCTGCCAAGAGAGTTTTTTTAGTCTACCAAGGTTTATAAAGTCATAGAACTATTTGCTTGTTTGATTGCTTTCTTTGCACGCTATTGAAGGGAATTCAAGTATTGTCCTGATGAATAATTTTGTTAACCAACTTGAAATCATTTTGCAGAAATCATTTCTGCAATTCATATTACCTAATAATAAAGAATGGAATTTGTATCTACCTCTTTCTATGTACTCTTTCCTTAAAATCTTTAGAATATGCTAGAAACTATAATCAATGATATCGACATAGCAGACTTTTTTATATTTTCTTTAAAAAAAAAAAACAAAACTAAACTAAAGCAAGCTATCTTGTTTTAGCAAAGAAATGTTTAATGATTTTGCCAAAGAGGATCTCTGAATAATTTTCAAGAAGGAAAAGAAATATATTAAAAGAGCATTAAGGTACAGTTAGCAAACAAATGCATGGAAAGGTATTGTTAACAGTTGAAATGTACCATGTATCTGCTAGTTCTTGTGTACAACTGAGAAATAATAGGACTATAATCCAGACGGTATTTCAAAGAAATCTTCTGTTACAATGTATGAGATATTGGCATTATTATTTTCTGCTACTCAGATGTAGAATTCATAGTTACAGTGAGTCATAGAAAGATAAAAGTTTTCTGCCTAAGCATTGTTGTGGTTTTGTGATCTCAGTTTACAGTGCAGAAACAAGCTCTTATCATTTAGGACTGTCCATGTAAGTTTTTCTTATTTAAGACTGATGAAAAAAATGCAGAAGGTGCTTTATACTAATATAAAAGGGGCTTCTATTTAATGTCAATTATTGTGAAGACTTTTTATTAGGAATGAATACATAAAATATTAAAACAAAACAAACAACAAAACATCTTTATCACATTTTTTTATATGATAATGAACAATTTCTTAGGAGAAAAAAAAAGAGTAACTCCTTGTAACCAGTTCAGTGACACAGACAGAGAAACAGTAAACATAAAGCTGTTGTATGCTACAGCCTAAGTCTATATAACATCCATTCCATATATACATCTCTATTTCTTCTTTCCTTTAAATTCAATATTTCTTTTCCATTTTTTCCTCATTTTTGAACATTTTAGAGTTCCATATGTGTTACATATTCTCTTAAATAGGTAAACATTTTCTCTATTTAGTTATCAATTAAGCATATATTAACATTATAGACAGGATAAAGTATTGCCCTGAGAAGACTTTTCAAAAAGAAATTATTCATCACCAGATTTACTAACTACAGAAACTATTTATCAACTGTAAAAAAATAATTGTTACTGGCATTACTCCCATAAAAACTAGATAACATTTAAATTGTTTTTCTACATTAAGCATGCTTTAGAAAAGCAAAACACTATTAATTATGTAATATGTATCCGTAATAGTAATATCTTTTTAACGTATCTTCCCTGAAATGAATGTGAATAGAGTGTAATGACACCTGAGCTAGGTTTAAAATGGTAGCAGAGTTTCATTATGTTAGCTAAAGAAAGAAAAAAGTTCTAAATACCTTTTACCTTAATCACAACTACATTCAGATTCCTTGGACAGAGTTCATTGCTCAGATATTCCCATTAGTTTAACTGCTTTTGTTTTCTTAAATATAAAGATACCACTTCTGGATTTTTAAGTCCCTGAGCTATGAACCCTTGGAGCTTTTACCTATCAGCCACTGCTGGAGATATTGGCCTAAATGGCAGTTTGTGCAAGTTTATATATTCAATGATAACACAAGCAGTTATCACTTTTACCTTGTTTCCATAGACTTTTGATAGCCCAACATTCTCTCTCTTCAAATACATAAGCTATTGAGCCTATCTTGCCACTGACCTACTTCAGCTTATACTAGTAAGAATCAAGTTTGATACTTATAATACACTTGAAAAGTGCTTTCGGTTTTATCATCTTCCCATGTATTACTTTTTCATGAGTATCATAGAACTCCTATTTTCTAAACACTTATGAGTATTTTTCTGTGTCCTTTGCATTATATGTAGCTCAGTTTTTCTGGTTTTCTCCAGTCATTCATAATTTCACAGCTCAAGGACAGGCTCAAAGGAAAGCATGTATTTTTGATCTCACAGTAATAAAATGCATACATGGAAAGTATTGAGAATGAGAGAGGGGGAAAAAAAGGGCCCAAATTTTTTCAGTTTTCCAGTCAAACTTTTATATTTCTGTAATACCATATGATAATGGCATAAGATGTATTTGAGTTTGAAACATTTATGGTCTCAGACCACAACACTTAATGCAACACTTAATTCCTTTATATTTACTCCTTCTGTAGTAGTACTGTAGTTATATATAGTTGGAAGGTTCCTATAAATCAAAACTTTTCTTTTGTCTGTTTGTAGAAACATGTCAGTTTCTACAAGAAATGACAATGGGAAAGAGTTTTCCATACTACACTGAAATTTCTGGTTGTAATTGTAAAAACGAATACTCCTGGAGGATTCTCCATCACTCCTTTCTTCTATTGTTTTGTTGATAGGTTTTTGTTTGTCTTAAGGAACAGGTCACTCAAGAATTAAAAAATATCCTTGTCTCTTCCCATTGCAAACTAGAATTGCAGCATTCTCCAGTTTCATGGGATATGAAAACAAATTATTCTGAAGGTATCAAACTCCAATTGTTGGGCCAAGATATTTAAAAGTATGGCCTCAAAAACTTAATAAAAATATTTTCTCCAAAATTTTAATATAAAAGTAGTTATGGTATAATTTGTTGAAGAAAATAATGATGCTTAATTGTTATTACATTTTTGA
The DNA here is from genome assembly GCA_013401255.1 of Urocolius indicus. NCBI lineage: Eukaryota > Metazoa > Chordata > Aves > Coliiformes > Coliidae > Urocolius > Urocolius indicus. The sequence continues at coordinate 35,044 of WBNH01005332.1, forward strand.
GCTACAGTAAACCTTTTGGTTAAAAAGATAAAAAACGAAAATATTCAACTAATTGCACTTGAGAGAATTCAGATAGAAATGTGCTAATGGGCACTGGTATTCCTCAGTATCTTGAAAAACCGTGAATGTATTTTTGGTATTACTTTTACATCAACTACAAGGTTAATTAATTAACATTAACATTTACTCACAGTAGTATTTTCCTCAGTTTTTCCTGAGTGAATAAGAACACAGAAATTGGCAGATTTTAAATGCTTTAGCTTTAAAGTTCTCTTCCAGCTGAAATGATTCTGTGATTCCATGATTGTAAGACAAAGCTTGTTTCATATTGTATCTCCAGTTCTTAGGTTTTGTTGCTTATTGCACAGTAGCTGCAATTAGGTGATACAACCAGACCACATCCCTAGTAAACGTCTTTTATGGCCTTGCATCATAATGTAGCGAGAAAAAAAGCCCAGTTGTTTCGTTTGCTCCACTGCATATCTATTTGTCTTTATTATTCCTTATGTTTGATGATTAAAACATAGGTAAGAGCATATTATCAGAAAGCAAAAAGCAAATAATAAATTTGTATAAATGTAGGTCTAACCTATTCAGTTATATCTGTAAAGACTATCTTTAGCTAGTTCAAATCTCAATATTTGTATCATTGAAAAATAAACGCAGTATTTTGAATACAATTCCGCAAAAAGTGTGAGTAACATCTTGAACTGCAAAGTTCTTTTTCCAAACACAAGTACAAGACTGGAGTCACAACCTAGTATTTATGATTTAAAATTATCTTTTAAAAAGACAGGCACTGCTATAAAAAGCATATACACTTCATCAGTAATTTTAGACCCCAATTTATAAAGATATTTTAGCATTCAAACAATGCAAAGTGATTTTAACCTGTTCAGCAATAACTACTCAAACATTTAAAACTGTTCATGTGTTGAATTATCTTGGTGAGCTGGAACATACACTGTAAATTTGAAATACCAATAATTTGTTTTAGCAAGACTTTAGAATTTGTAGAAGACCGTTATATGTTTTAAACCCTAATGCCAACTGTCTAGCTTTTGCCATATCAAATAAAAAGTAACCAGATTTCAAAAATTTATTTGTAACATAGTCTAAAACTATCAGAAAACAGGTATTGTGTCTCCAGGATCGTTTAGGGTCATGAAGCCAATTTGAGAAATATGACAAGTGCAGAACATAACTTATCCATGAGAAAATTTCAGTACTACTCAGTGGTTTCTGCTCTATGTACATGCACATTCAAAGAGGTCAAAATTGAAAGATGTTTTGAATGCTAATATTTGTAGAAATATTGTTGGGAAAGTATCTTCTGGGAATGATACCCATAAAGAGCAATTTCAGTAGGACAACAGAAACAAAAATCATCTCATTCACTCTTATGACAAACTTCATGAGGATAAAGATGAAGAGAAGGCATAGTTTTACCGGATGTCTTGAAATATAGGAAAATATTTTAATTTGAATTGTGATAGTCGTAATGGAAGACTAATGAAAAATAGGAAATATATGTGTAATTTTTTTTATGAGGCTAAAGTCCAGAGCTGCAAATGTGAAACATGCTTTAGAGAAATTCTAGGCAGTCAAATTAAGGTGACTTGTGAAAGACTCCAATAAATTGTTTTATTTGTGACAAGAGGTGTAAAGCTGATGTGATTGATTTAAAAATAATTGTGATGATAGGTTCAAAACTGATGTGACTGCTTTAGAAATAGTTAGGAGGATGGTCATAATTAAATGATCTATATGACTGCTCTGATCAGAAGATCATAGCTATTGGCCTTAATTTTGCTTCTCCATCCATTTTGTATCAGGGTAAAGCTTATCCACATGTGAAGGATTTACATCCTTATGATGTATGAACATAAATAAAGACTTACAATCAGCTGCATTATAATATTTTAAAATGTTTTATTTTGTATTCAGTGGCAGGGCAAAGTTAGTTTTTGTTTATGCACACAGCTGCTGTCGCTTTACACGGAAATCACACCCTGACTACAAATCAGGCCTTTCACTCTTTACAAGAAAATTATTAAAAATCCATAGTAATATTTTTATCCAAATAACTATATTGGAAGTATTGTGATACAATATTATTCACAAACAAGGTATTGAAAAAGTTCTTATTGGCTTTGGTCTCTGTGGTACACACAAATCCATCTTCTTTCCCACACCATGGCTAAAAAACTGATGTAAATTTAAAACAGCTTAGACTAACTGTCATGGTATAACACTGTCATCGGTTTGTGTGGAGCCCTTTCTGCTAACGTTGAAGGGGCCATAATGGCAGCTCCTGTAAGGAGCTGCAAACTGTGAAAGGCAATGGTGAAGCTGAGACTTATTGGCAAGTCATGGAGAACCCCAAGACAGAAGTGGCTGTGCCGAAAGGAGGCTGTATCTTTGTGGTAGGGCGGTATTAGAGCAGAATGTGGCTAGAGTTCTGCAGCTGCTGAGAACTGTGCTGGAGGAGTTTGTGAGGAGCTTCAGCTCTTGGGAAGGACTCATACTGTGGAATGTTAAGGACTGTATTCTGTTGGACAGGCCTCATGTTGGAACAGGGGAAGAATGTGACGAGTCCTCTGAGGAGGAAGGAAGAGCAGCAATCATCTGTGATGGACTGATTGCAACCCTCATTCCCTGTCCCCCTGCACCACTGAGGGGGAGGAGGTAGAAATATAAGGAGCCTGGTGAGACATCACTCAGTAATTAACGTCACGGGCAAAACAGACTCAACTTAGGGAGAAAAAGGTTTGATTTATTAAAGAAACAATAAAAGCAGGGAGACGAGAAATAAAACCATCTTAAAACACCTCCCCCCACCCCTCCACTTCCTGAG
>WBNH01005332.1:44877-177064 GCA_013401255.1 Urocolius indicus
AAAAAAAAAAAAAAAAAGTAAAACACAACTAGAAGAAATCTGAATTATCTTGAACTTGTTTTCTCTTGTGATATCTTATTGCCTCTCCCACAATTACAGTGATCAAATTGCCTCTACTCTGCCAGTGAAAGATGTGTTTTCTTTTACAATTGTTTAAATAATTTTGGAATGTCTTTTTGATTATAACACAAAATGATTGATCTGTGTGACAGCTCCTGAAGTCTTGATGGGATTTGCTTTGGTGTAATATTCAGGGTACTATTTTATGATCCTGCACTCAACAATCCATCAATCATTGTGAGCAATATAGAATTATGTACTGCTTAAGAGAAAAAAAATGGAGTTTTAACCTCAAGGTAATGTAAAACACTTAAAGGTAATTGCTTGGGATGTGACATTTTAAACAGAGATGCTGTCTCAGATGCAAACAGTTCAACCATAAAATAAGTAAAAGATAAAAACAAAGCAAAAGCAAAACTAAGTACCACTTAAATATCACAATATTTGTTTAATATATGTTTAATACCACTACAGAGCATCGTGAGGTGAACAAAGCAAAGCAAAGTGCATTTATCACTTTTCCCATGGGAACAATAATAATGCAGGAAGATGGCATTGCATAGCTTTTCTGTTGTAGATGATACAACCTTTTCTGTCACTCTAGTGGTAGGAATGAGACATGAATCATTCCAGCAACACAAGTTGGTATGTGGATTTTGCATAGCTGTATGTTTCCTGCTCTGACACTGGCCATGACCCTGCCACAAGAGGCATTTTATTATGGGCCAGAGCTGAGCAGGAATTTCAAGAGTCAGAAGCGCACAATATCCCACCTGTCTTATGGCAGTGTGCCCACAGAAGTCTATTTTAAGTCATAAAAGTTCAAAGAACCCCTGAATGTGTTAAAATAAGAGGTTTAAGTATGTTTACTTTGGAGCTAAATCTACCTATACAAAGTGCACTTGTGCTTATCTCGCCTACAATGTAAACAAAGTGTTTAGAAACAATGAAATAGTACCTGGCATTAATTTGGCAATATGAAGAACCAGGCTAGGCAGAACACAACATTTTGCCAGGCATTTGCAGCTGGTCATTTGGGGTACTATTTGCCTCATTTATTTTTAATTGACTAAATACACAAATAAATCAGTTGAGGCTCATTCCACAGCCAGTGGAAACAAACCTCATTGTGAGGGTGCTGTTTATTTGAACAGCGTAGATCTCTGAATTAGGGTTAGATGAAGTATACTCTGGACACCACTGACTGGGACTCAGTGCTGCAAAGGGGCTTTGGATGACTTGATACAATAGAGAGAACTACAATCCAGACATTTTCATTCAGCAAGATGAATGACACTCCCAGCATCTGCTTATCATATGGGTGGAAGGAGAGGGAGACCAGAGAAATCTCTGATTTACCCCAAGACCTCTTTACAGTTGTTGTGTAGCTTTCTTCAATATCACTATCCTTTCTCTCCCTTGGGAAGGCTACTTTACCCCACTCTGGTTCACTGTGACAGCAAGGCTCTGGCCCTTTGATTTGCTCTTATTATACTGTGCTTTTCTTTCAGCCTTCCATACTCCCCAGGGCCATATTTCCAGCTCTTGAAGTTCTGGCCTCAGTAATTTTTATGTTTATTGTTCACCCTCCCACAGCAGAGACCTACTATGTCAGTGGAGCAAAAATCCATTTCTCCAGTGACACATTGGCCCTGTAACATACAACCTGCTAAACTAGCAGGAATGATTACCTGTTCAGAATGAACTGACACTTCCAACTCATGTCTTCCACCAATAACAACATTAAGGTCTACAAAAATTTCTAACCTAACACTTAAGGTCTATTCTTATTTTCTGTAAGCTAACCTGAATGAAGCTGCTAACTCACAGATAGCAAACTTAGCCATGAAATACTGAATGCCAAAGGGTGCACTTTTGTAGAGGCAAGATTAATACACTCACCTTGTGCTGAGCTGTGCCAAAGAAGTTATCCTCATATTTTATTCAACATGTCATTAAGGGAAAGAAACAAGGCGTCTAGCAAGGTGTGGATTATGTCCATTCTTTCTAATCTTTCACATTCCTCCATTAGTTAGGAAAAGATTGGTTCTTGAACCAGTTGATATGAATACAGAGATAAAAGTGTAACTTTTACTCAGCTGTGAATAAACTCTATTCATGTGTGTATCTATTGTATTGCCCAGAAAGGTAAAAACTCCAGTATTTTATCTAGAGGAAAAAAAAAATAACAAACCTAAAAGCAAAACTTTTTCTATTTTGTAAGGCTGTGTGTTGGGTTTCTTTTTTGTTTTTTTGGGGGGTGCTTTGTCTTATTTGAGCAGTCCATTAAGGACTGTAAAAAAAAAAAAAAAAACAAAAAACCAAATAAAATAACAAATTACACCATACAATTTCATGCCCAGTCTCACAAGATCTGGAACAATATAAGTGACAACATTATATGGAATCTTGCAAGTGTTAAGTTTCCTTTTTTTCCCTTACCTTCCCTTTCTTGCCTCAGCTCTACTTCAGCTGGAATTATAGTAGCTGAGGGATATAGCCTTATGAGAAAGGAGTAGTGATAAAGTTAGAATCGTGAACTGTGTTTGAAGACTATGAAAAACACAGCTGAACGATTCTTCCTGACTGAAAGCCATTATGAGTTTATCACCTTTCCTTTTATAGAGAGGAGTTTTTGAACTGTTCCTCTTTTTCATCAGACAAACTCGCAGTGGTGTCAACAGAAACTAGGTTAAAAGGAACTGGCCTCTCAAGACATTGAGTCTTCAGTGAATAATCCAAATAAATAATTTTAGAATCAGAAGTCTTTCAAATTATTTATCTGACTATAGTTCCTTTCGTCTAATTTGAGAAGTAGGGCTGCATATTCTGCTATTATAAATCAGAAAGAGCTTAAAGGAAACAGTGAGTACAGAAGGACATTAAAGTTCTTGGCTTATTAATGAATATCTGTTTGTTTTCTCCATTGAATGTCCATTTTCAAAATTGCAGGTTCTTGAAACAATGTGAAAAACCCTGCTACAGTCCTGAAAACTCCACATCTTTATGCATCCCAATGCAGATTTGCTTCCTTACATTTATGCCTAACAGACTTATCTAACTTGTCTGCCCTTCTCCTTCTGCCTTTCTTTCATAAAAATATTATAGTAAATAACTACAAAACTCTAAAATAATATTTTTATGAGATAATATTGAAAAAAAGATAGTTTAGCTTTTTCTTTTCTTTTTTTTTTTTTTCATTGGGATTTGCCTATCATATAAAGAGAGAGAAAACTGAGAGCCTTTTAGTAACATTAGAACTCTCTCTGGAATGCAGAAAAACATCTCCACTGTTTACCAAAAATCCCCATATGAATGTAAGTGGTAACCAGGCTCCACTAATAGGCTCTAAACTGGTTCTTACTCATTTTACTTGGAGATGGCAGTCAGGACATGCTGCTTTAAGTAAACCTCCCTAAGAGATTTATTTCCTCATTTCCAGGTTTATTTCCTGAGGAGACTTTCTAAGCAGCATGGAAATTTTGATATTGACTCATGATATTGCTCACAAGGACTATAGCGGTGGCTGACAGTTGTGCAGATACAAAAATGGAAAAGAAGTGACCTCAGACAATCAGGCCAAGACAGAGAAGTCTGTTTCTCAGTATAATTAAATTTCTATGAAATTTTCCTGTAGAAAGAGAAGAATTCCCTAAAAATACTTCACAGTTATTCCTCCTGAGCTTTTTGTGTTTGGAATGGAATTTTGAAGCTAGATAGTTCAAATAGAGGAAAAGAAAAGAAGTAATGAAACCATGAGGTAAAAGGGAGGAAGTAGACAAGATTCAGGTTTGGAAGTGAGTAATAATTTTCCATTGAGTAAGAAGAGGCTAGTATTTTATTAGCAGGGTGAAGACTGGTGAGGAACAGAGGGTAAGCAGGTATTATAACACCTTGCAACGTGATGAAATACCTGTATACTCTGCATTGAACACGTCGTCTGTAACACGCCAGACTTTCAGTCTTTGCATATTATGGGTCTGTAGATTCTGCCAGTGACAAGGCAACAGAACCATGCCAGAGCACTGTTAGCTGCAGAGGATGCATAGAGGAGATACTCAGGTTTGGCATTATTAAGCCACAGCTGCTGGTTTATGGTTTAAATACAGTCCCCAAACTGAGCACCTGGCAGCACTGATTGTTGCTCACTGGTGAGCCATTCTCACAGCTCCCCATTCTCTCAGCCCACAGAAAAGACTGTGTGTCAGCTATATGAAGATTTCAGCCTGTGGGCCAATCTTATAAATTTTTAGATAGACGTAAATCTAAATCAGCACTTCCTATGCACATATACGACGTGTTTGGTAGTGCTAACAAGCACCTAAATACACCACAAAGCAGACAATAAACATTACAAAATCTTGTTTATAATTGCTGTGCAATATACTATAAAGCTAGAATTAATTCTGCCATGGTTTAATTTTTTCTTTAAAGATTGTTTAACAAGTTGCTGTAAAAATCCCATTGTTTGCTACTACAGTCAGCTGGAAAGTTCTAGTTTTCCTTTCCCTCAATAAAGTAAAAGTAAAAGGAAATATGAAAAAAAAAATCTGTATTCTCTCAGATTAAAGTAGTACTCACATGTCAGAGACAAAGCACTTACAATTTGTTTAGGATAAGCAGATACTTTACTGTGAGGCTATGGCTTTCTGCAGGGGAAAAAGAAGCAAAAAATATTTTAAGTCAATCTGGCACATGACTTCACCTGTAAGAATCCTATTATGATTATATTAAAGATTGCTTGAATCTTCCCTTATGTCAATCAAAGATTAACCCAAAACAAGTTTTCTTCCTGCTTCAAGGTAACTTTCAATGGCTTGCCTGACTAAAGAGCTCTCTGCTTTCAGGCCAGAAAAAAAAAAAGATAAGTCTTCACTATTTTTTAATTATAAAAGTGTATTTAAGAACAGCATAATTTAAATATAGTCATAGAGAAGTAAGGGTGGAAGCAGGGCATCAACAGAGACTTGTTGCAACTCATGCAAGGCAAATATACAAAATCAGTCATTAAAGGAACATAACAAAGAACGATAATCAATTCAGGAGTCATCTTTTAACAACAGTTCAGAAAACATAAATATAGGAATTACAAAACAGACAGCTAAATTTAAAAAAAAAGAACCATAATTTTCATAGCATGAAAACCAAATATTATTTTATCCAGGCATATAATTCACATCAAAGATGAATTCTCTCATTACTCAAAGAGAAATTATGTTTTAAAAATTACCTCTGCATCCACTCAATTGTGGCAAAAGTTGTTGACTGAGAGATCCAAAGTCAAATGTGTAGCTACACTGATGTTATTTAAATGTGTGCATTGCTTTTAAAAATGTCATTATTCCATTTACCCTTGTCCCACACTAAAAATCAACTTTGCACTGTTAAAATATTTTGTTCAGTACAAAATGAGACAGAATTCAAGAGATGGTATAAGCAAGGCAGAATCATAGTCTTTAAACTGCTGTGTGATATAGAAACTATCTTATGCAGAATTATATCGCACCATCAGAAATTTGTTATATAGATTGACGTGATTGGATATATTTCTACAGAAGGCAATAAATACTGAGTGCTCAGCACTTCTCAATAGAATAGCAAGTTTGAGGGTTAAATCATTTATTTCCATACCTGGTGAGTACAGCACAAGTCCAGATCACATTGGAAAGCATTAGATAACATACTTGAATCGCTAGTTGCTGGGATTTTCACTGTTCCATATAGATATTTGTATTGGGTTTTTTCCTGACGGCTAAAGTTTCTATTAGGACTATTACCTTCAGAACATTGTTTTGAAATTGTGGGATATTTTCTCTCCATACAGAGTCATAGTGAGCTATCTAGCAGTAAAGGAGATGAATGCAGTGATTTACTTCTAATTCACCTGATCAGCACCTGGGATCTAATTGATGATGTGCTTGTCATCATTTTAGTCTGACAGAGGAGTCAGTTGGGCGTACCCATAAACCTTTACTGCTTTCCATCAGATTGATTGTAGGAAGAAGTTCTGGGGTATGTTGCAGGAAAAAATACTCCCTGGAGCAGACACATTCATAAGAAAACCCCCGTACTCCCATTTATGAGGGTAAAATGATTTCTGCCAAAATCATATTTCTTTTTTGAAACATAAGTATTTCTTAAAAATACTCTTTTCCTGGAGTGTGAACAGGGATTTTGATATTATATCTAAGCAGGGCTACGGAACTGCATTTGCAGAAACTGGCAGCAAGAAACTAATGGTTACTTTATCCACGAATCCTTACATAAGTCTACCTGAGCTGCCATCACTTTCTAAGCACTACCTACTGACTGGATGCTTTTCTCTTTGCCTTTGGCCAGTCATGGTGTCACCTTTGCTTGCAGCAAATTGCACCCATTTGTGTACAGAAAACAGTGGAGGCAGAGGCTACATGTACAAGACTTGTTCTGTGGTGGTGTTTCTCTGCACTGCTCTCTGGGCGAGGGCATTAGCTCATGAGATTCCATCTCATCCAGAGTTTGTATTCAACAACAGAGAATGTATAAGCTGCTTTATTCCCCCCAGTGAGTGGCCTCAAAATCCTTCAGTTTCATTTAAATGATGAAGGGGAAATCAAATTGTAACTGCTCAGCAGTGGTAATTTGTGACTGAGGAATGATCTGACATGAAGAGCAAGACAGAAGCTGCAGAAGGAATTAAACTGTCTGGAAGCAGGGACATCAAAGATAGAAAGACTTCTTGTAAGGCAATGAACTTTCCCTTGGTAATGTGATAATAAACAGCTTCAGTATTGTATTGTAGCCATGCTGGAATGGAAACACTCAGATGATGCCTTTGGGCAGAAAAGCTGAGTTGGGAGATAGGTCTAAAGGCTGGACTAACATCCTCTGTGTAAGCTCTATCAGAATTGATGGCAGGGCAAATTTATGTAAGGAATTAGCTCATGACACATCTTTGCAGGCTCTTTGGTGAATTCCTAATGGAATTTTGTTCTGGAATTTTGTCTTATGCATTGCACATTGATTTATTTATTTTAAAATACAAATATTTATTTTGCCTCAAGGGGAACAAGAATAATTCAACAATGGAATCCAGTGTTTCCCCAAGATGCTCTTAGATATATAATTTCCATCATGACCTAAATGATTTTTCCTCTGCCCGGTATCCAATATTGCACGTTCCACCTACTTGCCCTGCCAACACTTGCTTGTAAATCTCAAGTGCTCACATTCCTTGTGCTCTTCCACTGAAGCAAGCAGTCAGTCCCTGCTCATGCTCCCTCCCTTAGCTGCGCTGGGAAATATCCTGTCCTTGCCATCTTCTCTTTGTAACCATGAAAATGAGACACATTCACATTTATTAACATTTTTTTAAAAGGGCAAAAAGACTAATGTGACTATAACTCTCTGAAATAAATTTCTAACTTTGTATTTTCCATTAGTGATGACAAACTAAACAAAGCAAAACAAACTCCAGAATATCTAGACTGCCATTGAAAAAGTCCATTGAAATAAATATTTTAGCATGCATGTAAAAATGCATATCCATTAAGTTTATTTAATAATGTTATCTGTATTATAAAAGCAGTTTCATCTTATTGAATCACCAAGAACTGTATTCTGTCATTGTAGTACTTTGCACCACAAGTAGTTTAGTTGATTTTTGGCCATTAATAGCTGACTTTTTTCTCAATTTTTTTAATCTCTTGGAAATTCTGGGAAACAAAGCTTAAAATTGTATGAAGCACAAGCATTAAAATCAAATAAAATACCTAAATAGAACACAAAACTGTAATAAACGTTTCCTTTACTTATATGGCAGATCATTTTAATGAATGGAAGTATTTCAATCACATTGCAACAGAACTTTTAGAGGATTTTCATTCCTCCTATTACTTTAGATATTATGTAACAATTAGGAAAGGTACTTTTGAAAAAAACCCCAGACCCGAATTTTACCCAGTAAAAAGCCATGCACCCTTCAAAACAGATAAAATAAGAAGAGCTGCAAAAATAACACACAAATAATTTATATCCAAGGGAAGGAGAGCTTGGTGGTTTGGTTTCAGGGGTTTTTTTTTAAACTTTTTTGATGAAGTACAAGTGGGAATTGTAGCCAGCACTTTACACTTCTGCTGCAGCTCTGCTACAGACCTTCCTGTTATATTGAGGCAAACTCTTAGGTTTGCAGTTAGTCAGCACATATTTCATTGGTCAACTACAAAAATGTTTGCAGAACTAGTTACTTCAGGCAACGTGGTGCAACTGAAAAATGGACTGTTGTTTTGTTTTGTCTGAAACAAAGGTAGCAGGAGGGTTGAGATACAAAGAAAATGTTGAAAGCTTTTAGTTTTCTGAAGGTGAAGTTGCTTTTTGTTTGAGGGCTTTTTTTAACCTCTGGTTGCAAAAAATGGTTAATAATTTGATAGATAATTCAATAAAAATAAAACAAAGATAAATCTTTGAGATTGTTGCTGACTTTTAGGAGGGACTGCCAATGTGTTAAAAAAAAAACCAACTTCAGCTTCTTACCCTTGAGGATGAAACAAATTAGGCAGCATTGCATGAAGCACAGGAAGTGTAATTGGTAATTTAACACCAGAGAATTTTTTTATAAATTACAACTCATTATGTTGTGCTTTTGTTTGTTTGTTTCTCTCAATCTGAACAGCCTCAGCTGAAAACCAACATATTAGTTTCTCTTGATACCGTGTAAACACAAAAACTCTGATGGGCATACAGTACAATCCATTCCCAGTTGCAGTCCAGGGCCCCTTGTGCAGCTATCGTAGGAGACGCGGCACTGAGATGGTGTAAGGCCACTTTAGTCATTAGAACCAGCAGCAATGCTTTCTGACATGCTCATTACCATTTGCTGCCACTTCACACCCACTGGACAGTGCAGCTACAGGGTAGATGTGAGTGCCAGACCACTTTAATCACAGATATGTGCAATGGCCTTCCTATGTTAGCACTATAGTCAGGCAGATAGGGTACGTGCCAAAAATCAGAGCCAACTGATGCTAAGTAGCTCTTATGCATCCAGAATATGTGTCAGAAGAGTAAGGATTTGAAGAAAAGTTATTTTTCTTTTCCCTAGATATATCATGGGAATGTTTAAAAAAAAATAAAAAACCACTCTGTGTGGCAAGTTTGCAAATCTTCCTGGAGCTTTACCAGCCCTCTGTCACTAACAGAGGTTATCATAGATCCTGAATAGCAGGAATGGAAATGGACCACTTGACCACCTTTAACACTGGGAGCATACACACACATTTAATCCAGATGGGCAGAAAACAAGTCTGCAACAAGATTCATCTTTGACTTATCTTTTGATGAGTGACTTTTCTCTACCATGTCTAAAATCTGACCTGCATCTTAAGGAAAAATGCACCCCACTCTGGAGTGGCCACACGACATTAGATCCCACTCTTGAAGATCACAGAGTAGCTTTAAAATGTGAGAGACTTTTGCTCTCTGTTTCACCCCAGATAATCTACTTGAGCCCTGGTAAAGCAACAACCAGTATCACCAACACTGGAAATGAAACTGTGTATGCTGCATTCAGCTGCCATCCACAACAGTGTATTTCAGACTGAGGGGAATGATGTCCTGAATATTAATGTATAGGTTAACATAGTTAGCCTCTACAAGGAAAAATACCATTCTATTAGGATTATTTGGAAAGTAAGAGAAGATGACATGCAGATCCTGTTTATATGTGGGTTTATTATATACTGCATAAGCAGGCAGAAATGCTGTCTTAAACTGGGATTCCTGGGTACTTGAAGTTACTATGGGGTTGTTGACTTACAATATCGGCAATAGCTTTTCTGGGGCTGTTGTCAAACTTACTAAAAAGGGTGATAGGGAAAACATAACTTTAGGTGATGCAGAAGTCCTTTCCAAAGGAGAAAATAATTTCCTTCTTCCAAGATTTTATAATGTATTTTTCTCTGTCTGGGTTCTGCTGATCTTCAGTTGGCCAACTCATCTTTCACTGATCTTAGACATCTGTCTTTCCTGACATTAATTCTTGGAAGATCAAAGCAGTGTTAGATATTCATCTAGAGCTATTTAACTCACAGTCTTTTACAATTAATGTCTATCTTCTCCTTCTCCATCCACATGGTTGTTGAAAACCAGTACTTTGACTTTTTTAGTAACTGTATTAACTGACCTGTTGTTCGTCATTACCAACTCTCTTCAGCTTTAGTGTCTGGCTCTGTCATGTCATGTAATGCTTTTGTCTGTATACACAAAGAAAATGCAGTAATAAATAAACGGACAAATAAGTAATCCAAAATGTTAACGATTAAAGATTGGCATATTTTTGGCAACCCAAAAGTAATAATTAATACTGTAATAAAATGTCATAGTTTTAAATTGCAGGCTATTTTCTTCCCGAGTCTTAGTTTTGCTTGTTTAATACAATTTGCATTCCAAACTGCTCCATTCTAAAAATACGTTTAGGAAGGATTATGTTTTCTGTAAGGTGACTCAACATGTCTTCTACCCAACTTCACCAATACAAAAGATATTCCCAGAAGAATTTCTTCCCCTCCCTAGAAATCTATGCTTGCTTTTAGTGAATTGATTTTCTTTCCCTCCAAAAAAAGAAAAAAAACCTACAATAAATCAGTTTGACGTTCTTTCTGTATAGCAATCAGTGTTTTGTTTTACAAATTAATTTAATTAATCAATTCTCTGTATATCTCTGTATACTGCATTATATAAATGATATAGAGAAATAAATATCTGTATACTACATGATTCTACCCAGAGTTGTTCAGATAGCCTGTGACAAAGAAAGACTAATGGCAGGTGGCTCTACTTTGCACTAATCTCAGATATTTCATAGTTTGATTCTAGGAACCATATTCTTCCTCATATCTTCTTTATATTTTCCTAAAAATAATAGTTCAGATTCTCAGCCTTTTTCATTCCATGAGCGTAACAATTTTTTTCATTCTTTTCGTGCAGGCATAAAATGACAGTTCCTTTAATAAGGAAGACTATAAATTAGCTTTTTTTTTGTTTTGACAACAAGACATAATGTATCCTGTTGTTTCAATTTTAGTCTTTGTTTTGCCCATGGGTGATTAAGCTCTTTTCAGAAATTTGTTTGTTAAATACATATTTAACTAATTTAGAAATGAATGGTGGAAATTAATTACATTAACATGCCATATATTATTTAACAGAAACATCTATTATCTTATAAATATGTATTTACTAAACACAAATTGTTTCCTCAATAACAGTAATTCTCTGGAAAAAATGCAGAAAGCATTCATTTTCTCATCTGAGGATCTCAGAATGTCTTCTGCATGACAAGACATGTGAAGTCTGCTAACATAAATTGAAACATGCTTATTATTTGGAATGCATAGTACATTTTTCGTTTAACTCAGCTGTTAAAATCTCTATTTTTTCTTCCAAAAAAAAAATAAACAAATATGTTTATAATGTATGTTGAATTGCAAGAATTGCTTCTCTCTGAAAGGAAAGAGAGATCACATGTGGCTACCCTTATGTATCATGTGTTTATTTGACCATGATGATTTTTCTTAACACAGTGAGATGACAGTTTCTCTGAGTTTTCTTTCTGTTTAGTCATTGAGATTCAGCTCATTACAGGAAAAGTTAGCTAGTAGTAATTTTTTTAAAAAAATACTGTGGCTAAATAGACTCGAGAATAGTAGTAATGTATATGTATCTTGTGAGTTTTTTTATTGCCTTCTATCCTGCACTTTTGCTTCTTTCTTCCACAAATTTTGTCACTGATGAGATCTCTAAAACCTAACAACGTTGTATCTTGTTATTTTAGGTGGTGCAAATCATTAAGAATATCAGTAATTGTATATTCATTTACCCTGGAAATACATAATAATTCTTTTACTGATTATTCTAATTATCATTATTTATTATATTAGCAATTATCAAATGGTCGTGAGGCCACTAGAAAACAGTATAATGTACTTTTAAAAATTGTCTTTTTAGTCATACTGCTGGATGAACACTTTATATACATTTGGGCTTAACAGCAACAGCAACAATTTAAGAAATAAATACAACTCTCTTATTTCCAAATAAGTTTCAGTAGATAGTGTCCTGATGTAAATACTTAAGACTATATAAATATTATTTTTCCTGGCATCTGAATGTTTCATCAAATACCTTTTTTTTTTTCTGTGTTCTAATGAGATGGATGAGCTAAATCAAATGAGATTTCAAAAAACATCATGACCTACCTAATTATGATTCTGAAATTTCTCCTTTAGGTCTTTGAGTTAAATTCTTAACAGCAGCAACAACAAAAACAAAGAAAAGTGTGGATTTTTTTTATATATTCTGTAAGGCATTTAATCACCCAAGCTGTCTCATGGAAAGAATGTTGAATAAACTATGACACACAGCCCTGCCAGAAGAATCAAGCTTTTTTTGAGATTAAAACCAGATGCAATACAAAATCCAATAGGTTGTTGGAGAAGATGTCCCATTTTAAATGGAAAACATCTGATTTTAGTCCTTAGCAGAATAATTGCTTTGCCTAGGTCAAAAGTTTGCAAGTCAACTGCAAGGTGCTATGATACCCTTTTAAAACAGGGTTCTGTTTTACTGACACCAGTTGCACATTGATCTCATTTACCCAACTTTGCAGTTACTCCAGGTGACAGTGTTCCTCTAAGATCCTTCTGTTTTCAGTGTTCTATGGTCAGAAACACAGGAGTAGCTGAAAGGCAAGACACTGGAAGGTAAAACTCTTTCAAATGAAATTCAAGGACTTTCTAAATAATTTCAATGATAAAGAAGGGTATGTTATACAAATTTGTACAGAAGATGTCCTTCTGTATGCAGGTGTGAGCTGGCAGCTGCCTACACTGTAAGCTAATCAGATATGAACCACCTCTGACTTGTTGCTAAGCTTAATAAACGATACTTTTCATCTCTGACCATGTTTGTGTCTACCTAGTTCAGAGCGCAGGCAGATTAAGTTCTCACTCATCTGCAAAGAAGCACTGAGCTAGAGAAATTGAGAGAATATGGTTGCAAAGAGGCAAGAAGATAATGGCAATGTCTGGTTTTTGCTGTAAATACATGTGACATTACTCACTGAGCAGTAAGAAATGTATTAAATAATCTTTCTGTGTAAGGTTGCCAAAGTAATACTCTGAAGAGGTATATTGGGAGCTGGATTGGGCCTGTAACCTTATCTAAAAAAAGTGAAAAATAATTTTCATGCATATTACACCTGAAGGTAATTAAAATTAACATTTGGAAAACGAAACTCAAGAAATACCACAAGAAATTAAGCTATTCCTTACAGTAGCAAGCCTATTGGTTGATTTATATATTAAGTTATTAATTATATCTATCTCTCAGGAAAAGACCCATTGAGATAGATATCTTCAAGACATCCTGGGGCTAAAAAGACACAAGGCACGCATTTTTCCATCAGACCATTCATCTGTATATTTTCTTAACAAAATGAAAATACACATTTCCTGGAGCATTGTAAACCTCCAGGGGCTAAAGAAATCCTTGTAGAAGAATAAACAAAGCTAAATTACACATCACACATAAAGATGGTCACTCTTTGTACATTAATTTTAATGCCAAAACAATATTTGTTCTGATTTACATGTATTGTAAGACTTTTCAATGCCATCTGAAATAGATAAAGCCTACATGTCACAGAGATATAATAGATAAAAGGCATTCCTCATGCTTTAATGAATGCCACTACAGCCTTTACAAAAGTTCAAAGTATTGAGTTGTTTTGTCATTATTAGTTACACAGCTAATAAAAACTCTACATTGCTAAAGTCTGAGTTAGAAAGAAAGCAGATTCCTCAATGCTTGGGAATATTCTCTTCAGTGTCCTTTTGAGGAAAANTCTCAATGCTTGGGAATATTCTCCTTACCCTGTTTCTTTGCTATCTTCCTTAATGCAACATTCTAGACTCCAACAGAACTTTTAAGAAAGGAGTAAATTTAAGAAAGAAGTAAATTCGAAGCAATCTCTATGGATTTCCATGTTCTCAGTGTTCTTGTGTCTTTCCACACCATACCCCAATATCACAGGTGCAGTAGACAGCTGCTGTTGGAGGAGTTTCTTCCACCTTCATCAGAGAAGAAAATTTAGCTTTTGTCAATGTTATTCTTCATTGACTATTCCGAGACAGTATAAACAAAAAAAATTCTCTTCCGGGACTTGAGAACATGACCATATGTGGTGGTTTAGCCTTAACTGAACAATGACCAAACCACCCAGTTACTCCTCCCCAACTCAGCAGGATGGGGAGGAGAATCAAGAGAGAGTTGTAGAAATTTCTGGGTTGAGATAAGGACAGTTTAATAGAACACCACAATGAGTAGGCAGTTACAGTGATGGCCAAAGGACAAAGAAAAACGAGAAATGCCAAGTGTAACTGCTCAGCCCGGCGCTCGCTCAGCCCGGCGGCAGAACTGCAGTTCCCGCACTGGCCGCAGCGCCGCCCCGGCCCAGCTGCTGCCCTGATATCCCGAGCGTGATGTCACACGGGATTGAACAGCCTGGACACGGCCCCAGCGGCAGCTGCGGAGAGTTAATTCTATCCTGGACAAACCCAGGACACCATATAGGTAAAAATTCTTATTGTTATATTCTTTATTCTGCCTCATTGCTTCAACTTACCTGTTTCAATTATGTTTACTGGATGTAAATGATATCACGGTTTGATACCCTAAAATATTTATACTTCAACCAAAACTTTATATTCCAAATATAATTGAAATATCATACGTGAACTGTAATCTCATTTGCTCATTTCTTTAAGACACAGATTAACAGATATAACAGAAAAGGGTAGAACTGGTATTTTCATTGATCAATAATGTGTGATTATTTATTTTAAACAATGTCCACACAAAAGTAAATTGCAGTTACACTGCTCATCGTCTACTAAAGTAAAGTAAAAAAAAAGATTATTCCTGAAAGATCTGGTATTTAGTCAGAGAAAATCCATCAGTTGTCTTTAAAAAAAAAGATACACAGATAAATTTTAAAATTTAAAATAAATTTAAATTTTCTATGATGCTATTACATATGAAAATGCAAGGTTTTTTTTCCTGTTAAAAATTCCCATCTATGCCCTTTTTTTTGTAAAATATTAAACAAAATATAATTCCTCATTGACTGATGGAGTTCTATCTATGTGCTACATTTGAAAAAAAGTGGTTTGCTTTGTGAAATACAATTTTAAAAAGATACAAGCATAAACTGTATTTTCAGGTCCTATGTAAAGCTCCCAGTTTCCTTTTCCCTTAAACTGAGGGCAGAAGACTTTCCAAGGGTAGTAATAAGAACACAAAATAACACTGAGATTTTTACTCTACAGTCTTTTGTAAGTAAACACTATACTTAGAGAAGCACATTTTTCATTGTGTGTTTACGGTTTCAGATTTGTTGCTTTTACTGTATTCACACCATTGTAACAGTAACCTTTTTTAAATCTAGGTGAAACACCACAATATTCTCTATTTTTCTATTAACACATCAATGCATTAGTATATCAGTAGAATACTGATACAGCTAGTGATATGGAATCATACAAGATGACAACTTTGATGCAAATCAATAGTTGTGGAGTGATTATTCAGCACAATTACATTAGTCCTGACAAGATCACCCAGTATTAATATCTTAGAATCCAGTGTCAGTATTTTGGCTTATGCATGGCGTTAATTGTATGTCACTTCACAGAAAGGAAGGAAAATCTGTTAGTCCTGCAACTACTCAAACATCCTTCATTCACTAACTCCTGATGTTTTTCAATACAATATGCCTTGTATAGAATTTGCTTTTCAAAATCCCAAACAGAGCTAGAAGAGACTGTAGTTCCCAAATACATTATTATGCTAACTCTCAAGCTAAAATTTCCATCCTGACCCAAAGACCATTGAAATGAAAGTCACAAACCCTGCTGAGTACAGGGGATACTGTGTAAAGCTTTCCTAGAGAATGTCTCTCAAATGCTAGTTTCTTTTACCATCTTTAGAGAAAAATGTGATGATGGATGAGGGGTCAAGACGATGTGCCATTCTTACATACATCTGTAAAGTCATGAGAGTGGTTATTAGATGATCCATTTTCAGCCTTGAGGACTAGTTTAGACAAAAAACCAAAACTAAACAACAACAAAAAAAAACCACTAAAAAAAATAAACAAACCTCCAAACAAACAAAAAAGATGTCCCTTATATTACCAGATCAAAGATCAAGAAGAAGGATGAAACTATATTTTAAAGAAATTCTATGAATCAAAGCAAACTCAATTTTGCTATTAATACATTTGTGCATCCATAGTATATACTAGGTACAATTTTACTAGTTACACGGAGGCCACGGAAGGCTAAGTTCCATTTTAAAGTTCCAAGCATTGAGGGCTTTACCAGAATACCAGAAATTGTTCCTACAACATCCAACAATATTATCATCTGTCAAATTTTTGTCAAGAAAAAAAAAAGTATTTAAAATTTCATTTCAGAAATGAAATTGCAAATAACATTTTAAGATTCTACCTTTAAAAATAATTACAAAACTGCTATTCTTCTTTGTCTTTCTATAGGTAAAGTCTAATTTTTTGAAACTGACATTTTAAACCCAGCTCTGATAGAATGAGAGAAGG
Source organism: Urocolius indicus (assembly GCA_013401255.1). Lineage (NCBI taxonomy): Eukaryota > Metazoa > Chordata > Aves > Coliiformes > Coliidae > Urocolius > Urocolius indicus. The sequence continues at coordinate 61,589 of WBNH01005332.1, forward strand.
TTATTCCCCAGTCTGATCATTGAAAAAGACTGCTGTTGAGAAAGGAAAAAGTCCAAATCTTAGTACACAAGTGCGAAGCAATCTTTACATAAAAATACAAATGCCATCTTTCCATTCTGACTCTGAAATAATTTTTCCTTCCTTCTCTCTCAGGATTTATCTAATTAAAATGAGAAGAACTAAAAAGTCTGTAAATAGGATTTTTTTTGTTTGATGGTTGATTGAGTTTTTTTAACAACCACAAAATAGAATTGAGGAGAAAGAAAATCTTACTACTTTGAATGTAAATGTTCATATCCTTTATATTCAACTCACTGAACTAAGTTATTTAGCTTACTTAAAACTGAGAAATGCTTTTACGAAAAGGCTACCTCAGTCATTGTCAGGAGTAGATGCGTTACAGAATATTTTATTCAAGGCATTGTGGTGCAGTATCTGAACTGCTTTGCACATTCATGAGTTATACAGGAGTTTAATCTCTAAAATTCTATCTGGAATTTTTTTAGTCATTCCCATCTATTCAGAACTTTGAAAACCACTTCACCAAGACACTGAAGTTCAGATTCCACTACAGATCCCAGATTCTGCTGTGTTGATGATACCAACTGATATATAACAACTTCAAAGTCACTGCCATACTTCGCCTACTGTTTTGCTATAGATTTTGCAGAGTAAGGACAATCAAAACTTTTTTTTTTTTTTTTTTTTCCCTACCACAACTAAATTGTCATTTCAAACTAGGGTAGATCCTTCCACAGCCGTAGTTCATGGGATGCAGTCCTTCACCTTTTCTCTGTATCCAAGTATGCACTGTCTTCAGTGTCCTTTTGAGGAAAACTAGTGTGAATGAGTCTACCTAATGGAACAGGTGATTGCTGAATCATGAATACTGATCACACTGGCCTTGCACTGAGGAAACAATGCAAAAGCACCTGGGAAAACACTGGAGATTGGAGCAGGCTTCCTGCTTCTCTGTATTACACTAGAAAAAATGCCCTAATGAATATGTTAGCAAGTTGTCCCTGGTTTAAATCCAGTCAACAACAAAGCAGCTGCTCACTCATTCACTCACTCCCCACCCAACAGCTTCCCCACCTCAACCCCACCCCGGTGGGAGGGATGGGGAATAGGAAATATCACAAAGGGCCTCCTGGGCAGAGATAAGGACAGGAAAAGGATCACTTACCAATTAAGGTCACCAGCAAACAAGATCTAACTTGGGGAAAAAAACAAAATCAGTTTAACCTGCCATCAATGAAAACCAAGAAAAATCAGAGTAGAATGATATGAAATACAACCAGCTCTTAAAAAAAAAACCTTCCCCTCTACCCCTCCCTTATTCCCAGGCTTAGCTCCACTCTTGTTATCTCTACCACCTCCCCATCAAAAGCATAGGGAGGCAGGGAGTAGGGATTGCAATCAGTTTGTAACAAACTGTCTCTGATGCTTCTTCCTCCTCAGGTGAAGATGAGGACTCACATTCTTTCTCCCCTTCAAAGCAGGATACCTCCCACAGGAGGCAGTCCTCCACAAACTTCTCCTGTATGAGTCCATCCCATGAGCTACAGACCCTCACAAAATCCTCCAGCATTGGTCTCCTCCACAGCCTGCAATCTTTCAAAAATATTCTGCACCAGTGTCACCCTCCCACAAAGCCATGGTTTCCTCCATGCACACCCACTCTCTCTGCCATGAAGTCCTCCATGAGCTGCTGGCAGATCTCAGCTCCACCGTTACCTTCCAAGGGTTGCAGGGGCACAGCTGCCCCCTTGCCATGGGATGTAGGGGTCTCTGCTTGAGCACACATCTTCCTCTCCTCCTGCACTCACCTTGGTGTCCATATGGTTCTCTCTCTCTCATCTCACTCTTTCCTCTTCCACCTCCTCCTCCTGCTGTAGATTTTTGGGTTTTTTGCTTTCATAAACAGTGGCCACAGGGGCACCTGATGTGTCTGGCCTTGGGCAGAGAAGTGTCCAGCTTAGAGCTGAGGAAAGTTTCAAGTAACTTTTTTCAGGGATCCCCACTGTAACCTCTCCCATGTGACCAAAAAAACCCCACTTTACACAAACCCAACACATATGTAAATCTAATTTTAGACTCAGCCATAACAACATATGAGAACATTCTATGCTCTTAGATATTAAACATTTTCAAAATTAATGTGCCAACAGTAATGAAAAAGGCAAAATAAAGAAAACAGTTCAACTAACTTTTAACTTTGTAATCAGTTTTTTTTAAATTAAAGAAAAAAAAAAGATTCTTACCCTGATCCAAGAATTTTTATTTATTTCAATGGCTCAATAACTTTTTCACTGAATCAAAAGTCTGCTTTACATTCACCTCTACAAGAAATCTAACCCTTTCTTTGGAAATTATTGTTTCTGACATCTAAATCAGAAAGGAAGCAGAATTATTTTAAATACACTTAAATCGGAGAGTCTGTAAAAATTGTAAGAAATGTCACACACAGTGCTTCTTCTTTCAGAGAAAACTCTTCAAAACACTGAAGTTAAAAATCAACCATGAGATTAAAGAAAGGATATAAAGAGCTAAAGGATTAAAAGTGGAATGAAATAGTGCACAAAGTTCACATTATAAAAAAGAAAACAAAGAATGAAAACAATGATTAAATATAAACTCCTGCACCTATGCAAATGAGAAAAATAGAGACAACCATTGCTGAATTTCTTTGAGTGTTAAATAGTGTGCAATTAAGAAAGAAACATATGAGGAAATCGCATTTTAATGCCTTTCTGTTTTAATTAATAATAGATATGACAACCAGAGTAACTGTGGAGCTCAGGCACATGGGAAAATTAAAGGCTATGACAGGAATGAATTTGTGCTGCTCTCGTTATTAACAGAGATTATGTATATTAGCATGAATGTGTGGGAAAGCTATACATTCTTTTTTCTTTCAGTAGCACACTTTAAAAATAAGTGAGTCTGATTAGTGTTGTTGTTTTGAAGTCAAGTGCAAAAAAAAGGACTGAAAATTCTTCTTGATTTTTCTCCTCTAATAAGATAAGCCTAAAATATACACATAAATATAGAATATTTACAAGAGTGGAACATGAGATTCCAAGAACTCATAGGTGGGAGGCAGATTTTCATAGTGCCTGACTTCAGACACCCAAGTTCAATATTTACATCAGTATGACAGGCTTCCTAGATTCCCTGTGTAATTAACATAGATAGATGGGCTTCTCCAGAGGGTAGTTCAGAGCACAAAACAAGGTGACCTGAATTGTTCTCCACGGGAGCATCTCTGACTACAGAGGGAGTTCAGGCCATTTCTCAGTCAGCTTATCTGGATTATTAAGGTGACTAAAGTTATGCTCCTTGAATGTCTCCCCCTCCACACCCTAGATAAGCAGATATCTGGCTATAGGATACTCAGGAGCAGCATGCACTTACTGGCAAACAGACAAAAAGGACCAAGAGGGCAAGGCTAGTGAAGGGATTGGAGAAAACTTTTGGTAGCAACCAACTGAATTCCCAGATTAAATTCTGTTTTCTTCAGGTCTTATTTTCACCCAAGGAAGAACAAATCAGAGGGGTTAATTTAGATGGGACATTCCTGTTTTCAGGGGGCACTGGGAGAGAGACTGTATTGGAAGTCTAGTGTTTTACAGGGATGTCTGGGATTCCTGTCATGGAAGGCATTTGGAGGCCTAGATGTGTGCTGACAGTTTGCTGTGCTGAACTATGTGAGAAAGAGATTCCTAGAAAAAAAAAATTCACTTGGTCTGTTAAAAAAAATCTGTATCCCAGACAAAAATCTCAGTGACTATAGAATCTATCTCATTATGTAGCTATTTAAAACACACATTTCTCCTGCTTGTAACCAAGAGTGAACATTCCATTTGGTAAACAAGCTTAGACTTAAAGTCTCTGAAACCATTTACAGTTTGTTTTTATAACTATTGTAGAACTGTGTTTAGCTTAGGGTATCTTTAAATGCAAGTGAAGATATCCCAAAAAGATCTGGAGATTTTCTTCTGTGAGAAGTATTCAGAATTTACTTGCCAAGTACTGCAATCAGCAGCATTTGCATTACCCATCTATTGCTATGAAACACAGGGATAAACCATCTCTGTCAGGGTTGATGGAGCTTTCTCCAGAGATGGCATACAATAGAAAAATCTACTCAAATCTCACCCACCATTCCCTTCCAGTTCAATTGTAGAAGCTCCCTAGAGTACTGTAGGCCAATTCTATAATGCAATTTCAGCAGCTTTGCTAGCTAAGCAGAATGAGACAGTTGCATCTGCATTGCCTTAACCAATCTCTGGCTCTCATTATGTGTGCTCCCTCTGTGCTTCAGTTGCAGCAACTTGACCTCTCCAAATATTCCAAAATCCATGTCCTCCACCTGCCTGAAAGGCTTTCCTAGTAAATATATGTAGCAATCTAACTTGTCCTAGAAGCCTTCCCTTCCTCGGTCTGTTAGTATTCATTGAAAATATGCTGCTCAAGAAGCCTGATATTGCAGAAATATGGAATCAGTCTGTGTCAGTCATTTTAAGGAACCTGATTGTTTTTGTGTTCAAGTCTGACACTCTGGGAGCAGGAGATTCCTTGGATTTTTTTCTGTTTTTGCCATCCGGAACCACTGTAGTGTCCTTAGGTGGGAGGCATCCTTTTCAAAGCAACGATGAGCCTTCAGACGATATGACCAGATTATAGTCAATCTTCTCTTAGCAGTGAGAAGGAACTAGCCTCTGCAGTCTGATCTAGCTTCCACCACTGGCAAGACCCAAGCTTGGAAAGAGGGAAGACACTGTCAATGTCATAGTAACAGAAGGAGGCAATCAGTCATTGGTCTTCCTCATCAAATGTATTGTCATTTGTTGAGTGCGTTTGGCCTGAGGGTTGCTCATTTCCTACAGAGATTATTGAAAAAGGGAAGAGAGTAATGAAGTGATTCTAAGGGATCCTGACCATCTTGCAGCTTTCAAGGTCTTCACTAGTTTTTTCCAAAATTCACTGGTTTTGGAATACCATATTGAGAACAGTATTCCATCATGGATTTTCTATCCATCACTCCTGAACCATCCTTGAGGCATAAAGTAGATGCTGTCTTCAAGACTTGGCTGTCAGACTAGCACTCATTTATGTTTCTTTCATCACTAGTGACATCTCTTGAGGAATCAAGATCTTCCTTGCTGTCTCATTGAAGACAGATGGAACATATCTGAGTTGTGATGTCTCTCTCTTAAGGTAGGTCATGCTGAGCTTCTAACTTTTGAACATCTGTATTCTCTTCATCTTGATCTTGAAAGATTCTTCTTTCTTACCCTCAAGATTTTTAATGGTGTTTTTGGTGCCTAATGTAGCTGTCTATCTCCTACAATGCTAGAGTGGTCCTTGAGAAGCAAAAGTGTTGGAAAATGAAGCACCTGAGCAGCAAGGACAGAGGCATTTAGGAGGACTGCATGGCTACAGCAGTATCTTTGGAGGAGAAACAAGCTAAGAATATAAACACACTTGGCTTTTCAGATAAAAAGCATCTGAGCATTTCAGTGGCTGATGAGACTTTGTGAGCTTTAGTGCAAAGATGAAGGCCCAAATTAGCAAGTCGTTCTCATATGGAAAAAAATTACCTCAAACTCAAAAAACTAATCTGCTGAAAATAAAATAGACTACGTTGGTCTTTATCTGGAATCTTTACAAGAGATCTCAATATGAGAATACGACAAAAGCCATTAACGCTCTTGACGCACAGATTAGACTATAGGGTAACTCAATACAATACAGTTGATTTCAGCAGTCAGCTCTGCAGGTTGACTTACCAAATCAGTGCAAATGATAACCTTATCAGAAATATAATAATGCATTTAGAGAGATATAATTATCAGAGACATAGTTCTTCTCCAGGAAAGATAAGTCCTGGGAGCTTTCTGAAGTAAGGGTGTTGCAGGGAGAGCAGAAAGATGGGAGATGGCACTGGTGATGTCATAGCATTAACATTTGACATTTTAGTGTACGATTACAAAACAATTGTCAGTCATTGTATAAAGGCTTAGGCAGACTGCTTAGTATTGTTCCTGTATATTATCCATTGTATTTGTCAGATAGCAAGTGTCCAAGATCTGTCTTTTTTGAGAACAAGTGAAAACATAATGATGGGAAATGGGACACTAGGACAGTATGGATATGGTATATTACAGCTTTATTTTGATGTACTTATTCATTTCCTATCTTTGGCATATTACTGGAAACGAGCAAGACGGTGTTAGGTATCACGGTATCATAGCAGCAGAGGAGCAGACAGTTCACTGCAGATTGAAGACTGATGATTAAGGAAAGTGAACAAATGTGTATCACTCACACAACTCACAGAGCAGAAATGTAGACTTTAGCCAAAACTTGAGGGCGAGACCAAGCAAGGCAATCACTATAGTGTAATCAGAGCATGCTGACGTCCTTTGTATTTTTCAGAGTTGTCAGATGTCTCTACTTTTAGGTTAAGCAAATACCACTAGGGCAACAAGAAAGGACTCAGATGGAAAAATGGTAAAATTTAGCTATGGTTGTTTATGCACTGTTTCTTTGTTTTACAGCTTTTCTTCTTCACCTCAGAATTCCTTCATTCCTTCCTTTATGTATGATAGCAATTAAACCATGTACTTCAAAATATGTAGATTTCCTTATCTGTAGAGTTTATTTTGTGATCTAAATTGAAGAGAAAGGATTAAAGTAGCACTGCTGCATGCGATCTTTCAAAGGATATGTTAGAAAAATGGCAAAATCAGTGTTCTGATAAAAAAAAACATTCAGAAACTCAAAACCACTTTGGATAGAAGAATTTGCTCATGGTTATCTGTATATGGTAAAGACATCATTTTTCACCCAAAATCAAGTAATCAGTGGTGATTGGTACAGCAATGCTACTCCCATGTAATTGTAAATGATATTCGCTTACTAAAATATTGCTCTCTATTCTCCACAAGTCATCTGTGTATCCTCAAAAAGGGAAGATAATGTATTCTGTGACACTGTTATATGGAATTTGGAACCTCTTATTGGTGAAATGCATGAATTATGATTCTGCTATGATAGAGAACAGAAACTGTACGACTTAAAATTAAATTGAACTAGATGCTACTAGAAACCTATTGCAAATGAGCCTATTCTGTTGTTTTGAAAACTTGACTAGGTTTTCTACCAAGGAAGCAATATACATTAAGAACATCTGATTGTTCAAGCCTGGACAGTATTTTCCAAGAGGAAAAGAAAAATCAAATGTTTAATTACCTAGATTTGTCCAATTAAATACCCAGGACTTGATAAATATGTATGTGGCCTTTGGTCTAATTTCCCAGAAAAACAAGGCAAACCAGACTAAACAAAACCAAATGAAATCAAACACCTTCCTACTTTCCCCCCCAAAAAAAACAGCAAGAAGCAATATTTCAGTTAACACTAGATTAATTTTGGAAATAAGCTTATAGGTTAGCTTTGGAAATATTTAATCATCTGAATGCATCTACCTGAATATCTACAAAAAAGAGGAATTATCAGGAGATCACACACTTGAAAGTACTGTGCAGATGATTAGACATGCCTGTTATGCAGATGATTGAGTTACTTGCTACTAGTTGAATCTGATTATAGACTTTGTAATAGATGCTTCTCACTTCTCCTGAGTGGTAAGGGTCAATGAGTACACAAAACTGATGTCTCTTGAAACATGTGTCATCAGCACTGGCAACTGAAGAACTTATCAAAAGTCACCTATGAGAATGGAATTTTCCTAAACATGTTTCATATAAACACAGCTAACAATTCCATGAAGGCATTCAAGAAAGAGACCCAAAATGCTGAATTTTACCTAATGGATAGTGAATTGAATCCTACTTAGAAAAAGTTGATAATGAATCCATTATCATGGTTTTAGCTATTACTAATATTGCTATATATTATTACGATATTTTGAAGTACCTTGTCAAGTGCTGGAGTACTAGTGGCAAAAAATAGTTATATACTATTAATAGATAATACTACCTGATGTAATAGATAATACTACCTGATGTGGCATTCAGAGTTAACACCATGTCACCGAATATCATGGGACAAAAACATACAGGTGTGGTTTTGATAGCTTTGATTGCAGAATTGAAGATGGTCTATGCACGCACGTTTTCTCCATTAGAAGACCTTGGTGAAGCTCAGTGGTTGTTAGAAGCTTGGAAATCTGTTTTGTTTTGCTTTCTGTAGTTGTGAAGGCAGCAATCTCAATCCAGTTCCATTGGTGAATTTGTTATTAAAATCCAACAACAAAAAACTAAAAGATTTGGCTTTGCAAAGAAAATCATCTACTTTGTTAAAACTGAATTTCCAAATGTTCTGAGTCTATTATGTCTCTGTTTCTCTTACAGAGGGATGAATGAAGCACACAAGTACTGATGATTGGCTGGACTTGTTTGCAACAGCTGCAGGAGGAGTTGCCAGATTTGGTTTCATATCAGATAGCCTAAGTGCCTGATAAGCACAAAAATTCATTTCCATCCTTTAGCACACATAAAAGAGTACTATTGCCATAGAAAATATGACTAAAACTTTAAATACTGTATGTTTTTCTTGGTCAACTTGCTTCACGCTGTAACAAGAGCTTAATCAATGAAGGTCAACTCCTTCATGGCTCACTTGACCTTACTGTCAGATATTTCCCATGAGCAATTGCCAACATTTTTTTTTCCATAATATGTTGCTTGAATCCTTTAAAAGTTTAGTGGCAAATAGATCTAGATGTGTACAGTAGTGGAATAATACCTTCCTTTGGAAACAATCTTCCATAGAAATCCCTCTCACAATTAAAACTGTAAAAAAACCCCAAACAAAAACCCACCTCAAACTAAATGCTCAGCTAAAAGGAAGTTTGTATTGCAGCTATTATTTCCCTGTTTTGTTCACTGTTGCTTTCCTCCCTTCAGCTAACTCTCTTCTTTAGCGTAGAAAAATCTACTTCTGAAAGGTGGCCATTTCTGTCATTTAAACTCAGGGCAAAACAACAGCATTTAACCCTTTGGCAGGAAGCCCATAAGCTGTTGTCTATTAAGATATAGGAGCCAGAGCTATTCTTCTTTGTTCTGGCGCTATAAAAAGAAGGAAATGCAGGCTGTGTAACACTTTGCATGATGCAGTCTTCTCTCACCTAATTGCTATTAGAATCTACTGTTCTTTTCCCATGTATTTCAGAGCACATTTTATTTTGGGGTCATTCAGAGTGAGTAAACTTGTCAGGTGGTAAAGTTGCTTGAAAACCCTTTATGTCCTAATCTGATTCTTTCACCACATTTTTCATTGTAGCAGATGAATGCTTCCCAGTACTGTATGAAGAAATACAATGAACTTTTTTTTAAACTCCTACCCAGAACATAGACTCTGATGGATTTTTCTTTGAACATCATATGTACAAACACCTACATCCACCCACACGTATAGTTTCAGAGAGGATAAAATCAAGGAAATGTGCCCTGCACTTAAAGCAAAAGATAAGCTGCAAAAGTCTTTATTCCTTGCAGAAGACCTTTACAGTCCCTCACAAATGAAAAATCCCTACTCTAGAAAGTTTCTTTCTTCCAGGGAAAATAAATTTGTCACCGTGGTTGACTATCCTGGTTAACTATTTTAGTGCCTTAGTTCTTCATTTAAATAATCTGAACATAAGGTTTTGCGTGTTTGGAATGAGGAGTGAAGGGTTGGGCATAACCTGGTGCTCTGTAGGATGCTTATCCTGGGAGGCAGAAGACAAAACCTCTGTGTCTGAGTTTCAGAGAAAATCTGCATGTTTCCCTTCTACCTGTGTATGCTGAAGTCCTGTTCTTCACTGCTACCTACTCATACACTGTTAATTCAGAGATAATACCATTTTGCCTGTTTCTCTACCACAAGCTCCTCAAATATTTCCATGGAAGTTGAACTGCTGTTGCTAGGGAGATAATCCATTTCTGCTGATTAGTCACCCTGTAACACCAGAAGTGACTTTAGAGTTAAATAGTTAACCTGGTTATAGGTTCTGCTGTCACAAGGACTGAGGCCTCATAGCAGAGCAAGTGAAAATCAGGCAAAGCAACAGTGCCCAATAAAGAAAGTCAATTCTTTCAAAACTATAGTGAATTCTTTGGGAAGCATCATAGATTTTTTTTTTTTTTAAAAAAAAGAGATTTAAAGAAATCTCTCTGAGTCATTTAACAACTTTGAAAACTAAATCTAACTTTACTGATATTTGAAAGCACTAAGGAAATTAATTCATTTTTTGGATGAGTAGAATCCTTTCTGTGGCACAAATTTTTTTTTTTGGACTGATTTTCTATTAAGCTACTCTCACAAAATGAATTTCTACTTTTATTTTAAAATCTATTCAGTTTTGAATGACTCACTCAGTGCCTACACACAAGGGAATCTTACAATCCAAATACTATTTAAAACCCAAAATGAAACCGTGTTTTATGTCTGAATAGTGAATTATAATTACCTCAGTTTGTAACTGTCAAAAAAAAAAAACCAAAACAAAAAAAAAAAGGAAAGAATCTGCAAAGCAGATACTATTCATCTACAAACTGACCTGCAAATTAAACAGAAAATCCAGAATTCAGGAATGACAGGACAACAGAAGATGGAAGCACATTCTTCCCATAAATTACATCATTGTTGTTTTTATTAACTCATTTAATGATTTTTAACTATAGAGTCACTCTTTGTATTACACTGTATATCTGGAACTCTGTTTCATTGAAACAGATGGAGACGATCTGTAAACTTAGAAATTATTTTTCTCCAAACACAACAACTTAATTTCAATAACCTGAAAGCAACATGTTTATAGAGTGTAGTGTTTACAAGAATCTAGAGGTGCAAGTGAGTAGAACATGAATAAAAATATCATAAATATCAAGGCATAGCTAGTTTTTTTTTTTGGACAAGAACATTTTCTTTTTATCTTTTTTGACAGTCTGTGAATTTTCAACTCAAGTCTACTTTACAAACTAAAAATGTAGGTTTACTAATTTTATGCTTTATAGTCCCATCACAACTTTCAGCTCTCCTTGCAGAATATGGCTCTCACTGTAGAGATGCTGATACGTTAAGTAGAAGTACTTGCTAGCTGAATAACAGGATTCTTCACAGTACTAAAAATATTACCCTAAGATTTCTAAGTTGATCTATTTTATCCATGTCTTTGGTGTTCTAGGAAAAATTCACAGGAGTCAGTATCTACCCAGCAGGTAAGATGTCTGGGAGCTCAGCATATGTGACTTTGCTTTAAGCCACCTTACAGTCCCTGGAAAGCAATATGCATATCATTTTCCTCTCTGTATTGATCTGATGTTAAACTCCATTGACAGCAACAGGAAAAGCTACAGAATTATCTGTTCCTCTGCTTTATGTAGATGCCCTTACATTGACATTTAAACTTTTTCTGTTAAATAGGATAAGGAAAAATTTCATATAGAAGACGCTTGTGACAATAGATCCACAATGAAGTTAAACCAAAACAGATGATACATTTTCCCAGCAAAGCATGATGCCATGTTTTACAACAATCCATTTTGCCACAAGATATAGACAGTGACAGGTTTCTTTTTTCACAAGGAACAGTGCAAATAGAAAGTCTTAATTTTTTAATCATATTCTCCATTAGTAATGTAAACTGAGAGAAAAAAACATATTTGATGATTTTTTTAAAAATAATAATTAACCAAGAAAACAAATGTGTCTATATTTTTTATGTCTAGTTTGAGAAAGACAGTTAAATAAAGTCAGTGCTTAAAGTTTCAGTAAGAGTGTATTTGAGATATCAAGCACAATTGCTAGCAGGCATGTCAATTTACAGAGTTAGTCAATGATTACAGGAGGGAGGTATGACAAGTCTTTGGTAGGTCTATGTACCAATGACACACTACAAAGAATAATGGGTTAATTCCCATGTATTATAAACAGCAGAGACTTATTGCCCAGCAGTAATTCTAGTCCTGTTAAGAAGATGCTGGGATTGTTTCATAATCCTTTGACTTAACTTGCCATTTTGAAGCACAAGTATCTAACAGAATGGAAAAATGTTCTACCTCATTTCTATAAGTTTGGCTAGAACAGTACAAAAATAGAGAACAGAAGGAATAGAAAATATCTGCCATGTAAGTCTTAAATGATATGTTTTCAGAGCAAAAAGAAAGAAAGAAAGAACGGAAAAGATGAGGAGAGGAAAATGCGTTCAAGTAATGTGTTTAATTATGTTTCCCCAGCTATAAATGATGATGCACTTTAAACACTACTAGAAGGTTCATCAGCATGACACTGGCATTCAGTGTAATAAGTAAAGGTTTCCAGTGCTGTTCCAATGAATGACCTCCATTATCACCTTAGGCAAGTTCCTTCCTCCTGTCATTTATCTAGCCAATTAATAGACCACAGAGGCTGCAGATTTTCTTACACTGTATGCCTAATATGAGGGGGCTCTGACTCAACAGGAGGCAATGTATCTTACTCGAACACAAATGACAATAATTGAATAAAAAAGCTGAAGAAGTAAAGAGGCAAACTTCTCTGATGTACAGTGTACAGATTATTGAATGGTTTATTTGCAAAAAAAGGAGACACATTACAATAGATAAGCCAGTTGGAATATTGGATAAAATTTAACAGATAATACCTGTTGATTATTGAAAAAGGAAGAAATTATACTGAAATTTTCAAGTATTTGGAACCCTTTATTTACTTGGAAAAGTGTCATGGAAATTCATGTGTATCATGGTTTTGTGTGGAGCTGTTTCCAGTAAGGGGGAAGGGGCTGTAAAGATGGCTTCTGTAAGAAGTTACTCAAAACTCTCCCCAGCTCTAAGTCAGACCCACTTCTTGGGCTGAGCCTATTAAGCTCCTCCACTATCACCTTTTAAGAAGAAGAAGAAGCCAGAAGAGGAGGGTTCATCCTGTTCCTTTTTCTGTCCTTCCTTCTTTTCTGACTGGTGGTGGTGCAAGGAGCTGAAAGAGAAAGAGAAGAGACCATGTGGACCATGTTGGAAGAGTGAGAAAAGAGAGAAGGATCCTGTGGAGAGGTGAAGTAAAGATTCATTTGGTGTTCATAAAAGACCCCGGCCAGGGGTGATGCCCAGAAGAGGCTGTACCCTGTGGGAATGACCCCATATTCACAGAAGTTGTAACTATTGGGAAGATCCTACACCAGAGAAGTTCATTAAGGACTGTGTCCTGTGGGAGGTACCCTGTGTTGGTGCAAGGGAAGAATGTGAAGAGTTCTCTGAGAAGAGAGAAGGGGCAGAGACCATCTGTGAGAGACTGACCACATCCTCCATTCCCTACCACAGCCCCCCTGCTCCAGGCCATTGTGGAGGGGGAGGTAGAGATAACCTGAACAGTGAGCTGAGCCTGGGAAGAAGGGAGGGATCGGGGAGGGAGATCTTAATGCGCTGGTCATATTTCCTCATCTTCCTGTCCAGTTTTTGCTTTCTGTCCTGTTTCTTGTAGTTAGTAAAATAAACTCTCCTGCTTTCCTCTGTAAGTCGAGTAATGGAGTTTTTCCTGGAACCATAATTGGCAGTGAGCCCTCCCTGCTTTTGTCTCAATCCACAGCATCTGTGGTTATCTTTTTTTCTTCCCATGTTACTGAAGCCTCCACCATCCTGAGGAGGGTAGGGGGTGGATGGGAGGCAGCAAACCAGACTGTCATGGTGCTTCATTGCTGGCTGGGTAAAACCACGACAATGTGTCATTCACCACATTCATCCTTTTAGCTAGCTTGTGAGTTTGCAATGGATGTGGGAGGTCCCAGTTCCAATCTATACATTTCCACAGTGAATTTAGGACAACTTGAACCACAAACCCTAATCTTACATGATGTAACAGGCCATTGCTTAAGAGAATTATGGATAATGTTTGTGAATCTATATATGCAGTCTTATTTCAAAAGGACAAAACCATTAAAAGTTGTTTTGTTAAAGAAACTTATCAATGTATCAATTGTCAAGCTATCATTTTTTAATTCTTTGTAGCTTTTTTTTTTCAACAGGTGAACTAGGAAATCCCCAAGAATAAAATGTTTCCAAATTTATTTTCAAACACATGCAGAAATAAAAAGGTTGACAAAGAATCTTTAAGCTTGTGATCACTTTTAATTGCAGGTGAAAGTGTTACAATTGGGCGACTTCTGCTCTTTTAATGGAAATCATATTGTGTTTAGCATTTTTTAATAACTCTAGAAAGGAGTGACAATGACAATTTTTATAGACTTCACTTTCTGTTTTTAAATGGACTGTGTTTAAAATTTTCCTCTGATCATCCCAACTTCACTTTGATTTGTATCATGACAAGATATTGAAGCATGCAACAAGAGTAAGTTTGGATGGAAATATACCTGAAGATGTGCCCCTGAATCATGCTTATGAATCTGTTAAAGCTGACAATGGTAGTTTAAGCAAGAACTGCAGCTCCAGCCATTCACAGACCTTTATGAATTTGTGACTTTGTGTTTTGGACTCACAACAGGAGGTATGAGTAAAAATGTAGGAGTATGTTCTACTACACATCAGTAGGAGTCCTTAGCACACTAATTCAATTCAAAATCTTTAACCTACTGATACCATCTCCGCCAGTCTGGAAGTGGAAATGTACCAAATACAAAATATTAGCTTCAAGTATACTGAGACAGTATAAGTTAGGTGACAATCTGTAACTGAAAGTTTATGTAAAACCTCACAGAATTAATCTGCTGAGTCTCTTGAGGCTTCTCTCTCTATATCTCAATGGAAGAAACTAATCATCCTTTAAAATGTCAATAATCCAACTCTCTCTTGTCTTCAGCTTTGTGAATCCTTTACATCTCCATGAAGTGAACAGGACACTTAATCCTGTCATGACTCATTTGTGCTGCTCTGGCAGTACAGAAATACCATAAACTATTCCCCTTTTTTCCAGTACAATTTCGATGTTCCCCAATGCATGCTTTTAAAGCTTTCCAGTTCTTCCTTGTAGAATGCTTACCTTTGTAAAACCTTGAAAATTATGGACTTACCCCCACAGTGTGAAGGGAGGCTATTACACTGTGACTTTGACTTTCTCTTTTGTTCCCAACATGCATGTAAAAGAACCATGGAGTAACAGGCTGTGTAAAACATTATAGGTTCTACCTGTTTGACAAAGCACTTATTTGAAAGAGCACACATAACTAACATAATTATTATCAGTGTATGACATCATGCCAGGCTATGTTACAGATACAGTTCATTGTTAACCTTAAGAATCATGCAACATCACAGCAAAAACTACATGAAATCCCTTTTAATTAGCTAAAGTGCACAAATGAGTACACAGAAGAATAACTGCTTGTTCTTTCTTTAACATCAGGCAATTAAATGGAGAAAAGCAGTGGCTTTTTGTGTAAAAATAATTTACCCATTAATCTCAACCACAGTAACCTAGTCACAGCATTTAGATCAAATTGCAGAAAGGATAAAAAGCACTGGCAGCATTTTGTTTCACATACTGATATCCTATCTGCATTTATTTTTCTGCATAATATCCTTCATAGCCTCATGAGGGCTTTGGTACAGAGACAGAATAGGGTTACAAAGACAGAATTACAGAACTACAAGGACATACAGTAAATGCATACTCACTTACACCAAGCCTGGAAGAAAGGGAAAATGAAGTGGAACTCACAATCTTCTTAGAACTTGTGTGTGAAATTTTGGTCTTCTGCTGCTTTTTTTTTTTTTTTCCTTCTCCAGAGCAGTAAAAAATCATTTTTTTCAGCTATGCCTCACTTTTATCTTAGAAGTCAAATTCTTAGGACTAGGAAATTCTCAGGCCTATGAAATTCTCATATGGTTTTATTCTTTCTATAAAAAGAAATGCTAGGGCATTACATACAGTACATATATCTATAGAGTGAGTCTTACCACTATAATAGGCAGCTAAATGGTAAAGGACTGAAATTAAGAGAGTTGCATCAATATGAAGCATGGGAATCACTCTCATTCTGGATTCATAATAATGTACCATGTGAAAAAAGTGACAAGCATAAAGGCACGTTTATGGCTTGCTTGATATAACCAGTGCCTCCTACGGCATATAACTTAATTTTAATAAATTCAAATGATTTATTCAGATACAGTACTTATATCTTTCTAGCAAATTCTTTTACAGTAATTCCATTTGAATGCAGACATCTGCTGAAAAGCCATAAAGTATCAATTAAGCTTTCTCTATGTGTCATTTAACTGAAGTGTTTTCATCATGGACATGACCATTGCCTAATTCAGAATCAATTTGTATGCAAACCAAACCAATTTTTAAGTATTTGAAATCAATAACTTTAATATTGAAACTTCTCCATATTTGAAATATTGAAGTTACTCATTCAGTGAGTTCTGTTTATGCTGTGCACTGAAAAAGGCAGGTGTTTCATGAAAAAATACTGTATGGTTATGTAATTTATTCCAATGCAGATGTACAAAGGGAACAGTTGTAATCTTCGTTACAGCTTTTCCTTACTTTGAGCAGCTGGCTTTGCAATCTTAGCTTTCATTTAACAAGGCAATGCTACTAGTTTAATACAATTGCCTAGGGTTTCTCCTTTTCCTTAATGAGAAAAATAATAACTAAAAATTACAATATGTGAATGTATATTGTGTCCCATATTGATTAACAATAAGATCTATCCTGGAACAAGTTAGAAAACTTATTTCTCTGCCAAGAAAATATTTTTTTCATTAGTTTCCTTGATGTTTGAGGGTTTTTTTCCAAGCCAAATCAAATAGACATTTCCTGTGGTGCTTTTTGTTTTCCAGGTGAAATGGAGAGGCCACTGTCACTTGAGTTAAAATACTTGCAAGTCATCCCTTGGCTATGCCTCCCTGTGGAAGAGAGAGGCAATGCAGTACTCTGCTAGACCACCATGTAGTCCTTCAGTTCTCTCATCAACACATTACCAAGATAAATAAAACAGACAGTTATGCTTCCAGCCTCTGCACATCAGCCTGACCCAGCCTAGGAATCAAGTCGCCTAAAGTGTCATCCTATAAGTAATATATTCCATGACTTCACAGCTTCTACATTAAACCTGACTTCACACAAAAGCACCAACAACATACAGTTGTGTGAGCTTGTTTGAACGAGTAGACATTCATGGTTCCTACACTTACCTATATGTTAAACTATGCCATGCTAGCCCATTTCACAGTAGTTTGTGACAGTAGAGGAAAACAAATCCAAGCATTCAGCCTAATGTTCAGAAAATGAAAATGCTGTGGTACTTATAAACTTCTCCATTATCTTCCACAACTGCTTTTTTACTTCATTTCCTTTTTCTTCACATCTGAAGTCCTGTCATGTTCTCTTTCTGCCCCTGTATATCCCCAGAACATCCCTTCTCAGACCTATCTTTGTATCTCCATTGCTGTTCCCTTCATCTCTCTCCTCTCTTTTCTCCTAATAAATGCCTGAGTATATTTTTCAGAAGCTTATAGCTATGACCTTCGGGAGCACAGTTTCACAGAATTTTTTTCTCTTATAAGCTTTCCATATAATAAGACAGGCACTGAGTGCCAAGAAGATACTATGCGCTGAAGTAAAACATCTGCAGTTGGCTTGCAGGGCTGACTCATCCTGTCTGTGCAACCTCCCTCACACTCAATCGTCCACATCTCATGCAGTGTTTTCAGACATGTCACCAATGCTTCTTTTGGAAAGTGAGCAAAGACATACTGGCAGTGCTGGGAAGACTCAAAGATATTTCTTCCACTTTTTTTTTTATTTTTGCAAAATTTATGCTTCAATTCCTTCCTCTGTGCTGTGTGAAATGATGGGGGGTTGTAGGAGACTCTTGAAAAATAGGATGACATTGAATAAAAGTTTTACTGGTTGATCTGGCTGCTAATCTCTTGCTCTGACCAAAGCTAAGTGGGGGAAGAAGAAACCATGAGTAATCTTCATGCCTGATACCTGAAGCATAAAAGTGCATGTTTAAAAATAAAAGTGAAACAATTTGTTGGCAACATGACCAACGATATTCCTTGCTGGTAAGGTGTTGCTTAAGTTCCATGAAACATAAGCTTCTGCTTAGCTGAAAGTACAGGTATTGTATAGATATGGCATTTGAAATGGAATAAATTTCTGGGTAATTTAGAATAACATTTCACATTTTGAAACAGATTAATATTCTACCAAGTGGCTTTTAACATGATTTGCAAAGCTAGACTGTGAGTACTTCCTGTCAAGCTGCCACATAGAGAAAGACTGGACTTTTTCCCATTGAGAACTGCTCCTCTGAAACATGGCTTTTAGATGAGAAACAAACATTTTTCTGTTACTCACATGTGTTCTGAAATTCATCAAAATAAACCAGAAATTATCAGTGAGAACTGGAACATTTCACACCTTGTACCTATGTTCTCGCTGCATCAGACTGCACTCTGATTGGTGCTCCTACTTCCTTTGCATTTCCACACAAGGTATTTGTTAGGATGACAGGTACATGCAGAGCTGCTGCTTTCCTCCCAGCACATAGCTGCAGCTGCAGCTTCCAGCTGACTCTTTGGGAGAACCAACTTTCTGAGTGACCACTCCTGTGTTTCTGAAACATGTCAGTAACATATTGGGTTTGAGACCAACACACGTTGTCAAAGTTTATATTCTCTCCCTCTGTCAAGAGATTACAAGTACTTATTTAATGGGTCATTGAGTTCAGAGAATATGCAAGACGTCTTGTTCACTTTTTCGTCTATAGAGTAGGGTAGTTTCTGGTAATAAAAGCTGTAAAACATGTAAAATTGATGAACAAGTTGTTTTTTGTGATTTTTTTCCTTTTTTTTTTTTCCTCTAGAGAAAGTACATCTATTTTTAGACAAAGTATGTATCTGCTTTTCCTAAGAGAATGAGACTGGAGTTCTACTAGTTTATTGGTTTGTGTTCTAAACTAATGATATGACAGGCCAAAGACCTGAGATTTATAATCTTGTTCTGTAAATATAACTTGTATTTTTTGGATTTAACAACTTGCACTTGCCTCAAATGTTGTGTTTTGGATTTTTTTTTAAAGTAATTGAGAATCAACCCCAATAAAGCAAGTAGTACCTTATTCAGCAAGTTGTTTGTTTTGAGTAAAAGTCCTTAAAAGCTTCATAGTCTTGTTTTAATTTTTAAAACTAAGTGGTTTTCTTTAAATAGAAAATAAATTTACTCTTTTTAAGAACATTGAAGTTGCTCAAAACTGAATTAAAAGCTTTAGTTTAAGCTATAATTATCACAAAATTACTAATATTTTCTTCTGCCAATTCAGTTTACTTTGTATAAACCTCAGATTTAATGTGTTGAGCATTAGTTTATATTTGCTTTTACTGAATTGGTAGAAATTTTACAATCAACATTAGTGGGGAAAAAAAAACAATCATTAAAACTATATTTAATCTGAAAGTCACACTAGAAATCCAATAGATTAAACATTTTTAAGAATGTGATTTTTTTTTTCCTCAGGGCAAAATAAACTTTTAATTGTCATGCCTAAACCTGGAATATAGCAATTCTGCTGTATTGCACGGAATGGAGGGAACTGACCTCAGTGACATGGTTATGCATGTTCAATAAATGTTTTCTTAAAATATCTGTCAACTCAGTTCTTCAGGGTAACAGGCAACAGCTGATCAGAAAGTACAGTTCAGAAAATTGCTACTGTTCTGAACAATAAAAGCCCTGAAGATTTTATTTTTCATGTGTATCTTTTCTTATTTAACCACATGAAATGTATATTACTGTACAGAACTAGACCATGGAGCAGATCCTCCTGGAAACTATACTAAGGCACGTGGAAAATAAGGAGTTTATGACAGTCAAAATGGCTTCAATAAGGGGAAGCTGAGCCTCACAAATTTAGTGGTCTTCTACAATGAGGTTATAGAGTTGGTGGATAAGGGTAGGTAACCAACGTAATTTTTCTGGACTTATGCAGAGCACTTCACACTATCCCATACAAAACACTTGTGTCTAAATTGGAGATATATGGATTTGATGGATGTATGTCTCAGTGGATAAAGAATTGGCTAGATGGTCTCACTCAAAGAGTTGTAGTCAGTGGTTCAGCATCCAAGCAAAGACTACCGATGAGTAGTGTTCCTCAGCAGTCAATATTGAGACCAGCACTGTTTAATATCTTTGTCAACACATGAACAATTGGACTGAGTGCACTCTCAGTAAATTTGTTGATGACACAAAGTTGTGCCATGCAGTTGACTTGCTGAAGGGAAGGGATGGCATCCATAAGCACTTTTACAGGCTTGAGAGATGGGCCTGTGTGGAACTTATGAAGTTCGACAAGACCAGGTGTGTGGTTCTGCAGCTGTGTCTGAGCAGTCCCAAGTACAACTATAAGCAATGATGAGTGGATTGAGATCAGCCCTGTGGAGAAGGACTTGGAAGTCTCGATGAATGAAAAACTGAATATGAACCAGCAATGTGCACTCACAGCCCAGAAGGCCAGCTGCAACCTGAGCTATATCAAAAGAAGCATGACCGGCACATTGAGGGAGGTGATAGTCTCTCTCTACTCTGATCTCTTGAGACCATACATGCAGTGCTGCCTTCAGCTCTGGATCACTCAACATGAGGACATGGATCTGTTGGAGTAAGTCTTAGAGAAGGGCCATGGAGGGGTTGGAAAGCCTTTCCTATTAAGACAGGCTGAGAAAGTTGGGATTGTTCAGCCTGGAGAATAAAAAGCTCCAGGAAGACCATATTAACAGTCTTCCAGTACCTAAAGGGGACTGCATGAACTCAAAAACCAACAGACCTCAAAGTCAAGAGTATGTTTTGAATATAGCATGTCTGGTAAAAATAGAAACTATATAAAAATAGCCAAGGAGCTTGCTAAGAGATGAAGGGAGGTGAAGCAAAACCAAATTTAACATAACAGGGAAAAGCTGATTACTGACATAAATATAAGAATTGAAATTCAGAATTCAGGGCTGCAGTCACGGTTTCACATGCATTTAGTGTAAATCAGGGATAACACTTCTGAAGTTCCTGGAATGGAGTAAGGCTTTCCAAATGACTGATAAAAGTTATTTGCTTTGTAACTATGCAAAGCTATATGAAACTTATAACCACATTTCTTTTTTTGTTGATTTTTTTAATCAAGGAATCAGTTGGCTTAAAGTTGCTGACAGTCAAAGGCATTTTCTTATTTGTCTCTATTCAGTTCCTCTGTCTGATAAGTACATCATATACGACTGTGGTTATAATATAAGAGGTATATATATATCTCCATTGCCTCTATTGGTGGGAATTGCACACAAAGGGTTAAAAGTGCTAGTGCCTGCTTATGCCTTGTGCAGACCTGGGAGGTGGAGGCCTAAGAGATCAGTATGAGAGAGAGTACTGAGAGAGGAAGCCTTTTGGTGTCAAGATGGTCCTGTCTTGCTGTAAATCATGGGATAAAGCAGACCAACAGCTTCAAAACATTTTCAGCAAGGCCATGGTGCACAGAGTCTTTAGTCTTTTGCTCTTTAGGATGAGCCTTTTGCTTTTCAGAGCAGCTCTTGTAGCCTTCAGCTTTTTGTTTTTGATCTGCTTCTTCTCAAGTCAACTTAGAGAAAGATTCAGCAGGGAGGAAGGGATTGACTACTTAGACAAGACAGTGGAATGGCTGTACTCCTCTTACTTATTCCAAGATAGGGACATCTTCTTGTTAAGAGTTGCACTTTTTTGCTCTGTGGCAAGGATAGGTATTTCTGCCATTTTATCATATATTAATGCTATTGCAGTTAAGTGTATTTGTCAATAGCAATCTCGAATCTGTTATATTTGTTGTCTTACTAAATTACCCATTTTCCAGCCTTCTGAAATCATGGTTCATAAACCAAATTCTAAACCCTGACTTTGTGAAACTGCTTTCAGTGAAAGTCCCTTGGAGGAACCCTGATAGGCAGCCCTTCACATGGAATAATCGCTACCCAGTAAGTCAGTAGCAATTTTTGCTACTGTAAAATCTATGATTTCACTGCACACTCTCTCAGCAAGGGACACTTAACTAAGCAGGAGGACTAACTAGCAAATCAGTCTCTCCACAACACATAGTGCTTAAGTAAGTGTGTAGGTGTCTGAATTAATAAAACCACCTTTTCCTTGTTGGAGAAAGTCTATAGTAACATTCTTTTTGGTTTATTATCCCTTGAAAGAAACTTCAGTCACCAGAACAGACCATCTGACACTTTGAATTTAATGGTCACAACATCAAATCAAGTTTTGTCATGAATGGTGCAACTTCAAGTGTAGATACATTTTTTTCCCCTCATTTTCTTCTGAAAGTAGATGTACATTTGATTATAAATTGTTAATTAGCTGTAGTTGTTCCTTATACCCATAAGCAGAATAGTCATTTGTGATGTGAGTTAATGTGAATAACATACTGAGTGACTCTTGTATAAATTCAAGTTTAACCCTGCAGCAATGAAGAATAAGACTCTCTTAGGTGGCTGGTTGTCTTTTTGCAAGACATACCCAGCAGTACTGCCATCACCAGTAGCACCTTGCAGTAATGTAGGCCTGTTGCGGTTATCAGCAGCATAACATCCGTCAGCCTCTAAAGAAGCACTTCTACAAAATGCATAATCAAAACTAACTTTGCCTAGAGGTGAGAAAGGAAGTTGTTACATGAAGCATGAGATTGTTTCATGCTCTAACCTAGGCTGCCCTGAGAAGAGGCAGCTTTTTTACATAATCTACAGTAACTAACAGTGAAAGGGCATTTTCGCTCTCCTAGGTGTTTGCTAACTGAGCTCCCTTCTCTACACTTGATGAACAGCCAGTCTACTTCAAGAAAAATAACTTATCATTATCCGTTCTGACTTTAGGCTCTGAGCTTGATACCACTGAAGCCCTAAGTTCCCAGTGTGAGCCATGGAAAGAAAAGAGACTTTGCAAAGGGAAATTCAGGCCACTGTAACTCTGACTCAGTTTGCAGTAGTGCTAAACTCTACTGCCTAAATGAGGCTGAAAGCAATTGCAAAGCCTGATGCTTCCGCTACATGGGATATATGGAGGCCCAACAACTGGCACATTCATGGGAATTAATCATAAAGTTAGGGACCAATTTCAAGCCATTTAGTGTTAATCGCCTTTAAGACCCACAGCATCTGAAAGTCCTCAGAAACTCAGAGGAAGGAAATGTTCTCTGCCTTGCAGACCTGGGTCTGCTATTTCATTAAGAGCAGCGTTCTCTGAGGATGTTTTAGTTTCTCTAGATTTTTGTTGTTGTTGTTGCAGCTATCCTGTACTATGATAATGAAAAGCAGCCTGTTTTAGAAGTTTTCTTGTCATATTTTTAACTTGACAGTGCTTTTTCATTAAGAGTCAATGGTTTACAAGCCATTCTGACCTGTGGGGTTTTTTTTTCCTTGTTTTTTTTTAACAATGGAATAAAAGTAAGTGCAATCTGATATTGCATCATGGCATCTTGGTTTTTCAATCATCCTTTAATGCTATAATTTTGCTTGCCTTGACTTGTATTTAAAATCCATAAAAATGTAAATTTTGAGTCTTCCCTCAGATACTTCATACTGAGATTATTGCAGTGATAACCTTCTGGTTTAAACCCAGTCAGGTGGGGGAAGAATGTGAAAAAAGAGGAATCTTCAGTTACTGTGATGCCCTTTTTATATGTATACACAAACATTAAATCAGAATCGCCAACATTTAATTTAGTCTACTGTGATGTATATTTCATTATATAATCAAATCTTTCAAACCTAATTGAATAAACATTCTACCATTCCTAGGAATATTATTCCTTATGCTTTTCAAAAGCTCCTGAAATGGGCCTATAGTCTGCATATGCAAACTAAAGAGGTTGTACAAAACATGACACAATTTAAGCAGGCTCAGCTTCTGGCACTTTGCTTGATCGTTCAACTATCCTGCTGAGCTCTATTTGTTTGCCAGTACTGTATCTCTTTTAAACAGCAGATGCAAGTAACTAAACCAAAATTCTCAATATCATTTTCTGTTGGCAATTCTCCTTTTTAGCTCTTGAATCTATAAAAATGCAAAGTTTCCTCCTTTATTTTTTAAAAAAAGTATTTTTCAATCTGGGTCTTGGAAATTCTTTAAAGTGCAGCATGAAGTCTCTTTGGAAATTAGTTTACACATATAAAACCATTTCTCTGTATGCAATTTGACACAAAATATGAAAACAGTTGATCTATCTTCCAGATACTTCTGAGTCTTTCCTGTGACATCCAGAATATTTTAACAAAGCATGTAGCTCTGTCTAGAAACACTGAATTTCAACCTTCACTTTCCGTGAAAGCAGAATCGGTCTTATTTGAAGACATGTGCCCTGTACATCAAGTGAATGACAATTTCCTAAATCTTACATGTGAGTCACCACCACTGAATACATTTCTCTTTAATGTTAGTGTAACTGTGTTGATAAGAATAAATTCAGAGAGAGAAGGTGGGCATTGAAAAAGCCTGGAGGAAGCATGCTTGCTTCTTGATGTAATGATGCTAGTTCTTATACATAACTTCTTACTAATTGATCTTAAAATTCTTTATGGGGAGATCAGTGGCACAGTTTATGAAAAAGGACATAGGGAAGATGGAGGAGTGAGGATAGGGAGAAAGGAGAATGAAGCATGTAATTCCCACAAAAATCCTTTTAAAAGTAGTTGAAGGTGATCTTCTCAATGTTACATTGCAGGACAACAGGAGAAAAGAGAACACACATTTATAGTGGTCTCCCCAAAAAAAATGTTGCCTACAATTTTTAAATTGTCTCTCTTTCTAAACAGGAAAGTTTTCCATATATTGTCATTGCCAAATCTATGTACGACAAGAGCTTTAAATAAAGGATGA
This sequence comes from Urocolius indicus, assembly GCA_013401255.1. Classification (NCBI taxonomy): domain Eukaryota; kingdom Metazoa; phylum Chordata; class Aves; order Coliiformes; family Coliidae; genus Urocolius; species Urocolius indicus. The sequence continues at coordinate 86,453 of WBNH01005332.1, forward strand.
TGAACAATGACTGTCCTTTGGTTTGTTATATTAAATCAGAAATACTTTTCTATGTGGAAATGGCAATAACTGTGCAGCATTGCACATTTATTAGCAGTGTCCTGGCAGTCTTCAATGAAGTGTGAACTCACCCTCTTATTCACAACTGTATTTTGTACTTTTCAATACATATATCTATTTTTAATAAACATTATTTTATTTTCAATAACGATACAAACACAGGATACTTTGCTAAAATTATGAAAGAGTAGATACTCAAGAGTTCACACCCAAGAGTGAGCTTTCATATGGTACATGAATGAAAAATTATTAAATTTTTTTTAAGGTTAAGGAGAGTTGAATCTTCTGTAAAATCTCAAGCACTAAAAATGCACTAAAAATTTACTCCCTGTTGTCAAAAATGTAAACAAAATACACAATCAAAAGGTATTTGTGCTTAGATTTTATGGGAAAGTTTATTTATGCTCTTGAACTTCTAATCTTATGTGGAGAGAACTTTCAGAGCACAAAGAAAATTGTGCTTTCATTATTTACAGTTTTAAAGAGACTCAGTGTCACAAAAGAAATGAAACTTGGTGGGACAGATGAGATTTCAACAATAAAAAGTTAAAAATATCCACCATTAAAAGTATTTCTACAGCAGCATAATGCCTTCAAAGATTTCTCAGCAGGTAGCTAAGTCAGGCACCCTGATACACATCTTTGTTGCTTACAGTTTGTCATTCTCCTGCCCCACAGATGCCAGGCAGCTGTCTTCAGAGTTTGAGCTGTGTTTAGACTCTAGTTGCATCCTTGACAGGCTTATAAGTCATGGCTTAATCAGTTGCATAGTCTTTGAGCACATTTATTTGCAATTAGTTATTTGTCAGCCTTATGGACAGAAGGATATAGAACAAGCAATCCTTTACTCTCATCATATAAAGGGCTGGGCTTATACCTGGTCATTTGTTATTGAAGAGAGAAAATCCAATATGTGTTCATTGCAACATACTTCTCTGCAGACGACAGAGGTCAGCCACAGGTGTCAGAAGTTAATACTTGCCTTAAAAGGGGAGGTGGATCTCCAGCACATGCTGACTGACCATCAGAGCATCTTGGAATGAAGATGCTTTTGAAAATATTAAATATTTTAAAGTGCTATACCTTTTGTCACTTCTCTTGTCTCTTTAGAGGCCTCCTTCTGAGATAGATACTATTACTTATGAGATTTTACAGGCAGAACACCCATGTGTGCAGATCAAATGTATTTTACCCGAGTTCAAGCTTAGAAAAGACAAAAATAGTCTGGAAAGGACAAGTGTAGAACCTGAATCTCTAGATTCAAGAAGAGCAGGATGTTGTTGTGAGTGAGACTGATAGATGGGATCTCCCCTGACAGTTCATAAGAGGATATCTTGCAGTAGCTCTTTGATGCTGTTTATCTATGAATTTTTTTTTAATAAAGGAAACTTGAATGCACTATACTGAATATGTTTTCACAGAAGATAATGGAGTCTCAGAAATTCACAAGAAAACAACCAAGCTTTTTGAATTATGAAGAATTACAGGAAATCTGAAAAGGCAACTTTCTTCCCTTCCTCCTCCCAAAGTAGTATTTTATTAATTAGGAAATGAATCGGTTTCTATTTCTTATACAGTAGGGTTCACAGACGTCTGTTAGATCGAACATAATAAGGATTTTACTAATCGACATTAGCTTTCATTAGTCTCTAATTATTCAAATAAGATGATATGAGAGTGAAATAAATTTGGACTACTGTAATTAGGATGTAATCCAAGGTAGACATTTCACTATTTGAATATTCTTTCCTTCTTTGATCCCTCCTGATAATATTTGTCTTGCTTTTCTCAGCAAAGTATGTTAGGAAGATCATACTCTTTCACAGAAAGAACAGGAGAATTTCACAAGGCAGAAGGAGGAGTCATATTTATTTAATCAGGTCAGTGTGATCAACAGCCCCATAAGATACAGTTTACCTTAAATTAGATGTCTTTAATTTTGCATATCTCAAATGTTAAGTTCTCTTTCTAAACTTTAAAATTCTTCTTCCACCCTTATTCCATTGGAGTAGAGCCACAACAAGATGAACATAATTCAGTCTGTTTTGTGGTAAGTATCACTCAAATATGCTCAGGTAAAGAAATTGTTTTTAAATTTGAAAGTTTCCTCACTGAATTTTTCTCAGCTTCCAAGCCTATACAGACAGGAAATATAAACACTGTTGAGATCTACTGACCCATCTCAGCTACATTTGTTGCAATATCCAAGACCTTCCGCAACATGCAGAGAGAAGTTTAAAAATTAATATTTATGATTTGAAAGCAGTTGACATGTGGTGTCTCAAACTTAAATGGAAATGACAATGATACCACCTAGATATCAGTAAGAATGCAGATTTATGTCAGTATATTTGAAAAGGGAGAATTTAAGTCACTAAATATTTTTTATGCATTGCACAGGATAGAAATATGTATTAAATTCTAATGCACAGAAGTTATTTTACAGACACCATTCATAGTCCATTTAGTTCTATATATTTTATCTAAAGCAAATATCAGATTTCTTAAAATTCTTAAATGAAAACCTCACACGTGCTACTGTTGTGGTTTAATCCCAGGTGTCAACTAAGCACCACACAGCTGCTTGCTCGCTCCCTACTGGGAGAGAAGGGGAAGAGAATAAGAAAAGTGAGAAAACTAAAGAATTGAGATAAAGACAGTTTGATAGGTAAAGCAAAAGTAACACATATAAAGCAAAACAAGGAATTAATTCACCGCTTCCCATGGGCAGGCAGGTGTTCAGCCATCCCCAGGAGAGTAGGGCTCCACCACACATAGTGACTAGGAAGACAAACACTATCACTCCCGGTGTCCTATCCCTTCTTCTTGCCCCAGTTTTATATGCTGAGCATGGCATTCTATGGTCTTAGTTATCCCCTTGGTCAGTTGGGGTCAGATGTCTCAGGTATGCCCCTTCTCACCTTTTTGTGCATCTCTGGCCCACTTACTTGTCAGGGAAGGGGAAGGAGCAGAATGTTGTGCAAGCACTGCTCAGCGATAACCAACATATCCTTGTGATACCAAAGTGGTTTTCAGCACAAATCCAAAACATAATCCCATTCCAGCTACTATGATAAAACATGTTCTATTCCTGTCAAAACCAACACATCCATACATTTCACTCTGCTGTTCTAAGCAAGAATAATAATTTATATCTCTAGCTTTGAAGCAAAGGACTGATTTCTACAACTCACTTTTTAATCCAATGGGATAAATGCAAACTTGTTCTTACTTCATTGGCCAGAAAAGAGTTATTCTGAGAATGGTCCAATCTATTTGTCTGCCTGTACAGTTGATCTATTTTGTAAAAGCCACAGCCTGAATTTTGTTCTAGTTGGCTGTCAATAATAACATTGATACAGTCATTAATGAATACCTTGGGTTTTTCCAGACTTAAAACTTGTTTAAAGTGTCAGTACAGCAAGAGGTAGTAGCCTTTGATTTAAAAGTCTTTGAAGACTGGTAAAGGAGACCACACCTGAGCTTTGGCATTACACGGTCCATTGACTCAGAAGCTGTTTGTCTTTTAAAACGACAGGATGCAGAACTCTAGATCGGGGTGTAATAGAGTCTCAAAGTCTATGTGTATAATAGAAAAAACCAACAGAAAACTAAGGAAAGTTTTCAGAAGAAAAAGTATAGGGCAATGCTAAGGTAGCTTAGCATAGGCAGGATTTCAACACCACATATTTTTTTTCTTCCCCTGAGGTTAAATCTCACCCTCAAACTAAAGTAAAGAATTAAGTAGTCTCCTCTTGGAAATGAGAAAAGAAAGCATCATGGTAGATATATCCATAATAAAGACAGTAGTATTTCTAGTCTTTAATTATTTTTTATAAATTCCCTTTATCAAATAGAATGCACTTTGATATTTTAGAAAAATATAAAATAACCAAATTGGTCTTAATTCAAAATGTCAGTGGATTTACTGTTCATCTAGACTAATATTTTAGCATTATGCTACTTCTCTCATAATATTCCCATTTATAACCTTTGATTCCCTCTTCCTGTTACATTTTAATCTCTACTTGTCTTCCTTTGTGCATGGTTTCCCACTCTTCTTCACAACATTATCTCCTCTTTTTTACACACTTCTCCTGTTATTTTCTGGTTGCGATGTTTGCTTCTTTGTCCAAAACCTGTGGGGTTTTATTATTCCTTTCAGGCATACAAAGCACAGTGCTCCTGTAGTGTGGGATATGGACTGGGGAGTGGTCTACTTAAGATTGTTCTGTTCATCTAACATCTATGTTCAAGTAAGAGCAAGGGAAATTTGTTCCTAGACTTCCTGTATTTACAAATAGAAGTACAGAAGAGAAATATTTTTGTTATCACACAGTCCTGTTATTAGGTTTTCAGCATTATTGTGTCCACTATACTTAAAGACACACATAAATGAATTAATAAGTCTATTAATGGCACTAGCATTTGCACTGTAGTGTTTTAGCATCGGTAACTTTTACTAGTCATTGTCTTACTTCTCATGAACAGAGTATGTGAAAGGAAGTTTGACAACTGAAGAACACTTTAATGTTCTCTAAAATTTCTCGTTTTTCAAAATGCTTATAGTTATATTTTCTTTACAATATGATTAAATAAAATTAAAGCATCACTGGTGATGCTGAGTTCTTTCAGATCAAGAATTATTAGTTTTTACTTATGCTGACAGAGTTGGGAGTAAATCCTGCAGATTTTATACATGAGTGATAACTTCTATATAGATAATTTCTAAACGAGCCAATAGCGCTATTTAGATTGACTGTTTATGAGTGATTTTCTGTGGATTTCTAGGATATGTATTATAAAATTGAACCTTCAGAAGAATTTCTGAAAGTTGGTATATTTTTTCCAAGTTTTATTGAATAGTGTAATAAAAGATGCTACCTCAACCTTTGATCTTTGTTTTGCTAAGAAAATCTGTTTAATCCTTATAACATTGTATAGATATTCTCCAGAAAACTATTTCTATGGAGCTAGTTTCCTATGGGAAACTTAGACTTAGCTTCACAATACCTTGCTTCTTTCTGATATTCACACCCTCATGTAAAATAATTGGTGCTTTTTAGGTATTTTAACTGTAGAACTCATTAGGGCTGTCCTACTGAAAAGAGGCATAGCAAGTGACTAGAGAAAGGTGAAGAGATGCTTATACTCTATCCATCAATTATGATTCTAAGTCACCATACCTCACCACTCACCTGAGAATAACATGCTGTCATGGTTTAAGCCCAGCCAGCAATGAAGAATCATACAGCTGCTTGCTCACTGCCACTCCTACATCAACTCCTTAGGATGGTGGAGGCCCCAGTGAGATGGGAGACAAAAATATAACCAATGGCTTTCTGTATTGAGATAAGGGCAGGAGGCTGACTACCAATTCTTGTTCTGGGCAAAACAGACTCAACTACCCAACCTAGGGAAGAAAACAAGAACAGTTTAATCTGTTACCAATCAGAACAGACAGAAAGTAAAAACAGAGCAGGATGATGAGAAAAATATGACCATCACTTCAAGATGTCCTTCTTCCACTCCTCCCTTCTTCCTGGGCTCGGCTTCCTGCTCCAAACGTCTCTGTCTCTCCTCCATCTGCCCCACCCCCCAGCAGGGTGGCATCAGTCTCTCACAGATGATCTCTGCTGCTTCTTTCTTCTCACATCCTCCTCCTACTCCAACACAGGGTCCCTCCCACAGGATACAGTCCCTAATGAACCTCTCCAGCATGAGTCCTTCCCAAGGGCTGCAGCATCTCACAAACTCCTCCAGCATGGGACTCCACCATGGTAGCAGAACTCCAGGCACTTTCTGTTCCAATGCCACCCTCCTACAGAGCCACAGCCCCTCTGGGCATAGTCACCACCCCTAGTGTAGGGTCCTCCATGAGCTGCTTGGCAGATCTCAGCTCCACTATTACCTTCCATGGGTTTCAGGGGAACAGTTGTCATCTCATCATGAGATGCAGGAGAATCTCTGCTCCAGCACACTTCATCCTCTCTTCCCTCACTGACCTCATGGTCTTCATGGTGGCTTTTCTCTTATCCAGCTTCTTCTACCATCTTCCAGAAAGAACAACCCTCCTCTTCCAGATTATTCTTCTTAAAAGGGAATAAAAGAAGTGCCAAATTGGCTCAGCCACAGAGGTGAGTCTGACTTAGAGCTGGGGAAAGTTTCAAGCAAGTTCCACGTTGCTTCTTCCTTCAAGTAACTTCCATATTGCAAATTCAGTCTTTCATGTTACCAGAAATAGCTCCACAGTAGTTGCCATCAGGACAGCTCTGAATCATGAAAGTTATGTTCGCATCACAAGTTTTAGACGCATCAGTGGAATCAAACAGTTGCCCATTCATTTGTGTGGGTATGGATTATGGTTCTGGGTACAGCAGGAAGTGAGGGTGCTTTGCTGAAATTCACTTTTTTCAAATGCAATTAGTACAGATGATGGATTGCCTACCTTCGATTTCAGACCTTCTGAATAAATGAGTTTCCTAGAAATATAGTATGTGATAGATCTCTTACTAAAGCTGCTTTGGTTCCCAGTGTGATTGCTTCCTAACATGAAACATAAACCAAAGGTTCAGGCTGTGGTGTAAATTCTTAGAAAATATAACAAGATCCAGAAACAGCTGAAGCAGGAAAACGGTAGCCCAATAAAATACAATTTATCTGTTATTTCTTAAAAAAACACAAGTTTGGGGTTTTTTTATCTGACGGATTCAGGTTCTCTGGACTTGTATAGGCTTCTGTTGTTCAAATTGTCTACCAAGCAGACAACTATTATCCAAATTTATTTTAGTTTAGAATAAAAATATTGTAATAAGAAGTATTTATTCTATGTATATTCAATAATTTGAGAATACAATGTGGTGTGGAAGAGTTACAGGCATAAGTTGATACTAAGGGTCCTGTACTGGAAACACAAATAACAATGGTCAAAGGTTACTACAGAAGTACAAATTGGAATTGTTGAGGTGAAAACCCAGTTGTAGAGATGGCAAAGAGAATAAGCAAATGGAATAATTGGAAACTAGTTGAGAGAAGTCAGATTAATCAATCAAAGCAGACATAAGGCTGAGACGGAAGATGTCATGTACATCAACATCAATATCCTGTGACTCTTAGCAAATAGGAGAAAAACACTCACAACTCTAATGTCCTCTTACTCCCAGTGGAGATCTCAGAGTGCTGACCTAATCTCCTCAGTTTCTGCTTGAGTTACAACAAAACACTCACTCTTTGGAGGACCCAGAGGAAATTTGGAAAGATGGGTTTAGCACCAAAGAAATGGAGAGAGGTTTTTCTTACTTTAAATTGTAACAGTCGTATTAAAGGGGGTTTAAGGTTTTAATTTGGAACACAAATGTGTATTATTATATCCAGAGTAATAATTTGCAATATTGAGTCAGTCTCATTGCTGAGGAATACCCATGTTCTGGTGGATCTTTTGGACATTTTGAAGCCCTTCTTGTTATTGTTGCTCCATTATGGCTAAGGGAATTCCTTCTGAGTTTCACATCATCTATTTCCCACGTTAAGAAAACAGGGAGAACCTTTGGGATCTCACTTCTCATTCTATGTGCTGCTACTTCTCATGGCAAAAGACATCTATATATATTTGAACATTTTAAAAGGTGACAAACATGCAAAATCTGTATGAATCTGAGAAGTGAAAGTGTATGCACTTAGCGTCTCAGGGGAAAAGTAAACAAACCAACCATAAATCAACAAATTTCACCTACTGTATTTCTTTGGCCTGACAGAGAGATAATTAACTTAAAATGTAAATTGAAGATGTTGGACACCTGGTAAAAAAACAAAAAAGCACCACATAAGTCGAGGCTTTTAGTTTGTATGCTTGCAGCACAGTGCATCACTGTAAGAAACACACTGGTTTAAAACTTCACTATCAAAATGAAGTAGCATTTTGAGAATATCAAAACATTGCTTGTATTGGAGTGTTGTCACAGTACTCTCACTGGCAGTACCTAGTGGAAGATTACAGCTTTTGAAAACCTTATACCTCTTTTGCCTCAGAGGCGTAATTAAAATCAAGGATAAGGGGAAACATGCAATATACCACAGCCATTATTCATCTGCATCAGAAAACTGTCAAGCATGAAAGGGTATGTTAACACCACATAGACCATGTTGTAATGGGCATGGTGCTCTGTGCATCAACATATTCATGATTAAAATGGAATATCTTAGATGGGCAGAATATCCTTTTGACATTTGCCTCTCATCTTGCTGTTGTGTTTACCTCTAGTGTAGATGAGTCCATAAACTCTAAGGAGACATGTTGGAAGAAGAGATCATGTTTTACTGAAAATTATATGTGACAAAATCTGAAAATACCTCTGGAAATTAAAGTTATTGCAAAGACTAAGCAGTATTTTTTTTTAAAAATGTACTTCCTATCCATATGGAGCTGAAAAATTAGAAGCATCATCGAGTTTCCACATTTTTTGTTTTATAAGGAGGCTTTACATTTAATACCATTCAAGCTTTATTTCTAGGTAAAGAAATATGTCCAGATTTAAAAAGATATTCAGTAATCTTGATATGAAGATAGGTATCTAGTGGCATTTTTAAAGGCCTATACACTGTAGTCTTTTCTATAAAAGAGAATGGAGAATGATATTTCTGAAAGACTTCAGCCTGTGGAAGAAATTCGTGCTGGAGGAGATTGTGAAGAGAGATCTATAGCCTGTGGGAAAAACTCAAGCTGGAGAAGTTCATGGAAGACTGTTTCTCATGGGAGGGATCCCACAGTGCGGCAGGAGAAGTGTAAGGTGTCCTATCCCTGAGGAGGAAAGAGTGGTAGAGACTGACTGTAACTCTTGTTCAACTCCCCTTGTGCTGCCTGGATTGGAGAAGATAAATTATGAGTAAAGTTAACTCCAGGAAGAAGGGAGGGGTGGGCAGGTGTTTTTAACATTTGGTTTTATTTCTCATTATCCTACTCTGTTTGGATTGGTAACAAATTAAACCACTTTCCCCAAGTTGAGTCTCTTTTGCCTGTGTCAGTAATCGTTGCATGAACTCCCTGTTCTTTTCTCAACCCATGAACCTTTTGTTACGTTTTCTCTTCCCTGCCTGAGAAGGGGACTGATAGAGCAGCTTTGATGCATCTGGCATACAGACAGGGGCAACTCACCACAGTGCTCTAAGGTCTTCTTCCATTATACTGGCTCTCATTAGTGAGGGAAAACAGATGTGCACCTGATATTTTCTAGAATTAACTTCACAAACTTCTTAACATTATGGATCAAATTCTAAATTACCTAACAGCTACTATTCAAATTATTTTGTTGTATTCAGCATAGCTTTAGGAACATCAGAATTCATTTTACTGCAGGAATAGTTTACATTCGTATACAAGGTTTTTCATTGTATGAATTCATTGGCAGATAGCTAATATTTACTATAAAAATATTTCCTACTTTAGATGTGAAAACAACAAACACTTTTGTATACATTGAAATTTAGGCATATGTGCAATCTTAGTAATACAATTCTAATGCAAGATTAAAGGAAGATACATATATTTATTGTTACTAGATGGTATGGAGTCCATGCTATTTCTGAGTATTTCTGAGTATTACTATTTCATAGTTTAAAAAGCTGAAATGTTCATTATGGTGATAAGATCAGAATTAAGAGAGACAGAGGAAAGAAGACATTGAAAAATTTGTATATTCCCATTTCAGAATGGTCAGAAATTGGTAGCATGGTAATTGGCAGACACCTAAAGAAGCAGAAATCACCTTTAAAGGTTATCATAATGTCAGTATTTATACAATTATAAACATATTAAAATAATTCATAATTCATGATGACAATCGCTAGAGGTGAAGTAACTTTGCAGCAGCAAACAGATTCATAAAGAAACAACTCTTCAATGAGTAAACTTTAGTAATACTATTTTGAATATTTGTTAAAACCGAATATTGCTAATAGTCATGATGAAACAGCTCTGGTTCCAATTTGTAGAAAAAAGGAATGTTCTGAAAAAAAGGAAAGAAAAATATTTCACTTTAAAGGTATGTGAAAGGCTTTGTTTTCTAGGCAGGAAAAATACAGTCTATATGAAAGCAAAGGCAAGATCTAAAGTGAAACAAAGAGGGAAAATAGTTAACTGGCCCTTCTGTATCCAGATCATGACACCTTTTTGGTGTTTCAGTGAAAATGCTTTTCTAATACACATTAATGACTAAATCTCTGCAGTATCTCTAGGATTTTATGGCTCTGTCTTGTCCACTTTTTTCCTTATGCAATCATGTCAACTGTAGATACCTCTCAAATCCTTCTAAAAACCCAGTCTTCTACTGACTCTGAAACATTTACATTGTCAAGCACTGATGTACTTTTATATCAATCAATATAAATTAAAGTTAAAAAAAATATGACTCTCAGAGAGATCGTAAAAGTATATCATGTGGTGGTAAAAGTGTCTGGCTATATCAAGCATATCATATCCTTTCTTTTTTTTCCCTATGGGAAAAGCAGAATACTACTTTCAAAGGTTACTTTAAGGTCAGAATTTCAGTATGTGATAAAAGGAGCTCATTCTTTATCTTGTAATGAGCTCAGTAGGCCCATTTGATGTAGACCAAATGGTCAAAATTAAGTCTTTCATATATTTGACATTCATGCAGACTTTCTCAGTTTAGTTTTTAGTTTTGGGGATTTTTTATCCAAATGTGCACCAGAAATATGCTATATGCATTTTGCTTTGAGATATTTAGCTATTCTCAAAATTTAATGGATACTTGCCATGATTTCCCAAGTATTGACTCGATTTAACGAAACAGATGTTAATTTTTAAACTGTTTCACTTGGTGCATGAATATGGTCTACTGTTTTAGTAATCAAAGTAGATGACAAATCTATTATGAAATCTTACAGGTCTGTGTTAAACATCTGTTATTTCTGCATGTTGGTTTCTAACATCAGCCAGTTGATATTTCTGCCATAAGATGTCCTCCCTCCATCTCTTCCAGTACAGAGGTAATTCTACATCATATGCCCTCCTGAAAAAGTCATTCACACAAATAATAACAAGCAAAATACTGTACTTAGAATTTTACTAAGTCAATAAAAACGTGATTTCCCTGAAGAAAATAAACTCAACGTTCCCTCTACCACTTTGTTTTTCAACACTATGAATTTCCTAATGCTGATACAATTCTGTCAATCCACATTTGGCACATACCATGTTGTTTGCATCACTGGCCTCAAAATGCAATGTACAGGAAAGAATTTTTGTGTTGGAAGATTTACCGTTTTGAAATCTGATTGGACTTTGCCAACCCTGTTGCATAATGGCTAGTCTCAGAGTGTTGTCCAATATAAACACAATTAAAACTCTCTGATCCCATACAGCAGCTAGCAAAGCATTCTCCGAGTCTGAACATTTATCATCTTTCAGTCATTCAGTTGTTTACTACTGGAAGCTGTAACTCTGTTCTTATTCTTGTGACTGCTTTGCACTTTTAGTGTCTTAACTAGGCCATCTTGAACACATAAGTTTTCCTTTATGCAGAAAGGCTAAGCAAGAAATACACCACTTATTTTTCATTTCTCATCTTTCAGTCCAATTTCCAAAACTGTATCCAGCCTCACTTTCTAAATTTAATTCAATGGCTTTTTCATTCCAGACTACTTTTGGATCAGTTACAAAAATATTTTTTTTTTCCTTTTTCTTTTACTTTTCTTGTATTCCAATTGTATGGTTGATCTTTAATCACAAATAGTTTGAACAATTCACTCTAACTTATTCTTTCCTAGGTAAATAAGGAACAATACTTAAAAAACTTAGTCACACTTTTGGCTTTTTGTCTTCTATTTGTGCAGTGACATTTCTTGGGCAATTTTGCCTCTGTAGAACAAAATTAAAAGGAAAGGAGAAAGTGAAATCTCTTTCCTCTGTTTGGAAATATCAGTTATCCTATTATCTTGTATTTATCTGGGATTGTCTCTTTGTATCTTTTCAAACAAACTTGACTGTATTCCTTTTACTGTCCTGACTTGGAACAGAAAAATATTTGTGAGAAAAAAAAGCATTTGTTTGATGAAAATTAACAGTGGCTTCCAAATTGTTTACCAATTCTAAACTGTAACCAGGTGCTTTTGCAGTATTAGAGACACAAAAGCAAACTCACACAATCCATCTGTCTGCTTGTCATTAGTTTTGATACAGGTGTGAACAGGAATTAGTTTCAGTGGATTATCATCTAGTATAATGTAAATGTTTGTAAAGAAAAGATCTGTTTAATCTTTGCCAACATGAGTTGAAACTTGGTTTCAGTTTCTGCCTATGCTATTCAAATACTGAGACTGAAGTAAAAAAGTACTGCTCCCTAACAAACAGACAAACAATGCCCAAAATCCCCAAATACAAAACTAAATTAATCCTAAATTTCTGCAAAACATTTGAAAAGGTGAAAGTACATCAACTTCCATATGGCTGTGACATTTAGTGTAATTTGGCATAAAATATTGTTCTACTGACAATAGAACGGCCACAAGTAAAACAAAATCTGAGCTGTGGTGGTTTAGCCCAATGTCCACCCAGTCATTAAATCACTTCCCCTCCTAAAATGGACAGGAGAGAGAGAGAGATAACAAATGGCTTGTGAGTTGAGGTAAGGACTTAGGGAGAAAAAGGTTTGATTTATTAAAGAAACAATAAGAACAGGGAGATGAGAAATAAAAACATCTTAAAGCATCTCTCCAACCCTCCTCTTCCCAGGACTCCCTTTCCTTCTCCCCAAGTGGTGCAGGGGAAGGGAGATGAGGATTGCAGTCAATTCATTACAGATGGACTTTGCCATGGCTTATTCTCAGGGGGAGGCCTCATCACACTTCCCACTGCTAGAGTGTAGGGTTCCTGCCACAGGAGACAGTCCCTCACGGGTTCCTCCAGTATGGGTCCTTCCCATGGGCTGCAGCTACTCGTGAACTGCTCCGTCATGGGGCCTCCCATGGGGGCAGCTTCTCACACACTGTCCCAGTGTGGGTCATCCACCGCGAGATCAGTCTTTCGGGCATTGACTGCTCCAGCTTGGGTCTCTCATGGGATCACAAGTCCTGATAGCAAACCTGCTCCAGTGTGGGCACCTTCTCCACGAACTTGCAGGTCCTGCCAGGAACTTGCTCCAGGATGAACTTCTTACGGAGTCACGGCCTCCCTCAGGCATCCACCCGCTCCGGCGTGAGCACCTCCCCCACGGACTGCGAGTGGATCTCTGCTGCCCGGTGGTCCTCCATGGACTGCAGGGGGACAACGTGCTTCACCATGGTCCTCACCACATATCACAGGGGAGCCTTCTTTTCAGTGCCTAGGCACCCTCCGCCCCCTCCTTCTTCACTTGGTGTCTGCGAAGATGTTTTCACATTCTCTCTCCCTGTTGCTGCTGCAGTTCTGCAACTGCGCAACAACTTCTTCTGCTCAAATATGTTATTCACAGAGGCATTACCTCCATTGGCCAGACCTGGTTCAGGTGCAGGGTCCAGCTTAAAATTGACTGGCCCTAACCCTGTGAGGTACACAGGAAGCTTCTGGCAACTCTTTGTTTAAAGAAGCCACCCCTTTAGCTCCCCCTGCTACCAAAAAACCTGGCCCAGGTAAAACTACTACATTCCACCTCTCACCTCTATGAATCACATATTCAAGAATTATCTTAGAAAGACACATTCATCACACACTTTTACAACTTTAAGTCACAACAACAAAAAGAAGAAATCACCACACTCAAATATGAAAAATAACATCACAACACCATACAAAAGTGGACAATTTACACACAATTCACCCATTATACCTTCACCACATATTAAAACAAACCAAAATTCTCCATAATCACTCTATTCTAACACTATTCAGTCTATATTTTGCCCATTGCTGCTCCCAGCCTCACAAATCTCAGGCCCCACATTGGGTGCCAAAAAGACTGCGGTCTTGTACTTCAATTGATTCTCTTTATTATCAAAAACACAGTACAACCTGGCAGGCTCAGTCTTTTTGTTTGTTTGTTTATGAGCTCCAAAGGCATGCAAAGAATTCAGAAATTGTAGAGCTTTCAGGGAGCTTCCCACTTTTCCTTTCACTTTCTCTGTGATAGTCTTCTAGCAAGCCTCAAGAGCATGTTTTCCCTGCATCCCTTTTCCAAATCAAATGGCAGCTTGAACTTCTGTTATAAGACTGCTAACTCCTTATTCAAGCTTATATTCTGTTTAGCAAATCATTTCACATATGCATAGTGATAACATAGGACTCATGAGCCAGATGTTATCAACATACAATATCAATAGAAAGGCGATGTAGTATATAGTGTGTGCAAACCCTGCCTTAAATCCTATAATTGTTTTGAGAATATGAACATACAATCCAAAGACAAATTATTTTCTCATTATCTTAATAACACTCATGGTCACACTAACCTGATACATGGAAACTGTGGTTTAAATACCCTTAGGTCCTAAAGATGGATTACCTAGTCCAATCTTTAAAATCTTTGTGCCCTTCTTGACAATTCTCAGCAAAACTCCTCTGAATCTGATTCTTCCACCTTGATTTCTTCCATTTACAGGTGAACCCCAGCTGGAATAGTCTACTGTTCATTAAATGAATCATTGTAAAGGACTGAGCTTTGGAAAAGAAGGAATTTTTCTTGTCTATGTCTTCTTGAATGAAAAACTCACAAAGCACCCCCACCTATGAGTTTCCTAAATATCCAGGAAACACTCCAGGTGGTCCTTGACTGTACTAATGTTCCTGAAGATGAACTAGATTACAATATTTCTGATACTTAAAAAAGTGCTACAAAGTGGATACATTTCTGAATTTAGTTATCTTCTGTTTAATGACCCGTAAAAAGAAAAGTCATGTCTTTTGAAAAGTTGGATAAAAGAGACTGAAATAGCATAGAGGAAGACAAGGATTATGAGAATTAATGTCAACAGAAAAGCAGATTGGATTTCAGGAACGAAAAAGGCATGCTATGGACTATGCTATGGACTACGGACTGAAAGCAAGGAGATGAGCCATGTTAAAATAAAACAGCTATTTGTGCAAAAGATAATGTTGGCAAAATGACCAGTGGGAATAAACTGGCTGTGAAAGCAGTTATGATGGAAATTAGAAGGTTTCAGGTATCAGAAAAACAATATGTTGGAGTGGCTTCGCAGCAGAAATACTATGTGGAAAAAAAAAAAATAACTGGTTTTTCAGCTTGATCAGTTTGAGAAACAAATTATATGCACAGACTGCCAGTGGTAGTAGCAGGTGGAACTGAGAAACCAAAAGGTTCTCTTCCATCTATGCTCCACAGACTAACTCTGGCTCAAACAACTGGCATTTTTACTCAGTAAAGTGAATGAAAGGAAACTCAGGCTGTAAGAGAGACTTAGCATTCAAAACAATTTTGTTATAGAAGCCAAGACAAAGACACAGAAGATTTAACTATACCACCTAGGAAAGATATATATCAAACATTTATGTAAGTTTCATCTATCACAACTTAGATGTCTTAAACTTACACTCTTGAACCTGTCTCTGGTAACTTGAACTCTGCCTTTTTTTATCAAGTACTAGAAAGTACTAGAAAGTATTTTATCAAATCTATCTTAAATATCTATCTTAGTACAAATTCCAATTTGTATCACCTTTTTGAGCTTGTTGATTTTACAATTTGTTTTACAAGTCATCTTTTTCAATTTATAGATAAACATATCACTTAGGGATAGTTTTATTAATGTAACACAAGCTTCTTCATGAAAAAAAATAAGTTGAACTCTCCTTTATTAAGTATAGATTAATATACAATAAAATTAATTAGAAAAATCAGATTTGCTATCATAACAAGACAAAGCATGATTTAGACAAATTACTTTATCAGTAAGAAAGAAACCATGTATTCTCATGCTTAGCTGAGGTGGGTGAAATAATTTTCTTCAAAATAAATGCAAGTAGAAAAACTAAAAAGAACAGAAATGTGAAATGTCACCCCCAGGAGTAGTGGTATGTTTGTTATATTAGGTTAAGATTACATTATTTGTAGATGGGCAGAACACTTCACTGAATAGTCATGTCAGATAAAGAGCTTTACTTAACTGACAGAATCCAATTAACAACACCAAAAACACAACCAGTGTCTACTGCATGTCTTTAAAGTTCAAAATATCCATTTGCCTTAATTTAAGTGAGCTCAGTACTTAGTAAAAGCACAGCTTAATACAGAAAATGAGAAATAAAATAGTATGTGTCAAAGGCCACCCAACCAAAACCATAACAGATATATTTTCTGAAGAATATATCTACTATTCTGCTATTTCTTTTTTCAGCTTGACTTTCAAAAGAGAGGAAGGAAGGAAGGAAGGAAGGAAGGAAGGAAGGAAGGAAGGAAGGAAGGAAGGAAGGAAGGAAGGAAGGAAGGAAGGAAGGAAGGAAGGAAGGAAGGAATCTTTTTATTAGATTGAAAGAGAACCAAAATTCCTGACAAACTATCATCAGTATTTCAGTCCTAACACATTGTAATTTTTTCCCATACAATCTGTTTAATGCCAGCAAATTAACATGTTCAATTAGCTAGATGATCCAGGTATGATAGTGGCAATTGATTAGACATATGGTGAATGAAAGTCAAAATTGTTTAGCCTTCACTGACAACTCATAAATTCTCATATGTAGCTCAGCTGAATTAGTTCTGACTCTTCATGTGAACAATAGTCATAAGAGATGAGTATTCTGGTCCAAGGTGGGTTTTAGTTTCCCGGAGAGCTTGTGTGCCCTGTTCAACCCTCTACAGCAGGTACTAGGACTCAGAAGAAGAAAAAGAACAAAATCTTCAGAACTCTACAAGCAACATAGCTGGATTGAGTGGTTTTGACATATGGTTGCCCAAAAGGATAGAATGAGAATTTTTTTACTTAGCACCTTGTAGACACTGTGTTTATAACTATCTGAGAAACTCCAATCCATTACTGGAGATCTATGACAAGATGACTCGCTTTTAGTGGATGAGGGAAAGGCTGTGGATGTGGCCCTCCTGGACATAGTCTCTCACATCATCGTCCTGGAGAAACTGCCTGCCCGTTACTTGGATAGACCCACTCTGAGATGGGTGGAAAACTGACTGAAAGGCTGGGCCCAGAGAGTGGTGGGGAATGAAGTTAAATCCAACTGATGGCCGGTCACCAGTGGTGTTTCCCAGGATTCAGTTCTGGGGCCTATTTTTTTTTAACATCTTTGTCAATGATCTGGATGAAGGGATTGAGTACACCTTCAGTAAATTTGTTGATGACACCAAGCTGAGTGGGTCCATAGACCTGTTTGAGGGCCAGAAGGCTCTTCAGAGGATCATTGATAGGCTGGAGTGATGGGCCAAGGCCAATCACATGAGGTTCAACAGAGCTAAGTGCCAGGTCCTGCACTTAGGCCACAACAACCACAAGCAACACTACAGGCTTGGGGCAGAGTGGCTTGAAAACTGTCCTGTAGGAAAAGACGTCGGAGTGTGAATCAACAGCTAGCTGAATATGAGGCAGCAGTGTGCCTAGGTGGCCAAGAAGGCCAGTGGTACCTGGCTTGTATCAGAAAAAGTGTGACCAAGGAACTGCTAAGGCCACACTTCACATACTGTGTTCAGCTCTGGGCCTCTCACAACAAGGACATAGAGGTGCTGGAGCATGTCCAGAGACAGACAACAAAGCTGTTGAAGGATCTGGACAACAAGTCTTATGAGAAGCAGCTGAGGGAGATAGGGATTTTTAGCCTGGAGAAGAAGAGGCTAAGGGGAGACATGGTCACTCTTTGCAAGTACCTGAAGGGGAGCTGCAGTGAGGTGGGGGTTGATCTCTTCTCTCTAGTAGTGAATGATATGACGTGGAAATGGGTTCACGCTGCATCAGGGGAGGTTTGATTAGACATTAGGAAGAATTTTGAGAAGGTTATTAAGCATTGGAATAGGCTGCCCAGGGTGGAGTCACCATCCCTAGACATATTCAAAAGATGCATAGATGAGGTACTGAGGAATATGGGGGTTTTTTTTAGTGATGGGCCTGGTAGTGTGAGGCTAGTGGTTGAACCTGATGATCTTAAAGGTCTTTTCTAGCCATAATAATTGATTGATTCTGTAATCACTGTCTTGTCAGGGTAACACAGCTAGAATTTGCTGTTGAACTAGACTGCACTACTTTTCAGGACTCTCAGGGCTTCCTTTTGTTACTGTGTATGCAATATTATTTACCACGCTGTCTGTTGTCTATCTGGCATTTTATGTTTTTTTTTTTTTTCGAACCAGGAAAGATTCATTCCTAATATTATTTGTATGCTATATTTATGAGAATATTCAAATTTCAGAGACAAGTCTGTATCTAGCTTTTCCCAAAATAATGCAGCCTTGACTCTTTCCTTATCAGAGAGATTAGTCTTGCAGTTTAGGGTATTCTACTGGAAGGCATTAAGCGTTTGTCACAAGGCTGGGCCCTGCATTACACTGACATCAATAGGAACTCTGCAACCTTGTCTCTTCCAGTGTTAAATTAAGTGTTTTACTTGATAAGTTGCACACTGTTCCTGAGCCTCAAAACTTCATTAATATTTGGAGTTCTGGCAACATAGATTAGCTTTAATTAGATAGATTTTTTCTTTCATTGATTTCTACAAAGATTTAAACACACAGCTTCTAGTAATACTAATAGGAGGTGCTTTTCTTAATCATTTGGTCTTTGATGGGAGAACAGGTAACCAAGAAAGCAATTCAAGGGAGCTAAATGATTCTGAACAAAAATTTCATCAGCATAGGTTAATTCTTGATACAGTTTTCTTGCCTAGAACCTACTCTATCATGGATTAAAATACTGGACACTGAAATAATAAAATGAATAAATCACAGGAATTAAATCATGGCCTATTTTTACCCTTGAGATAAAAAATTTCAATAGTATAAATACTCTAAAAATAATGCTATTCCTAATGGATACAGAAAAAAAAATCATATACTTCTCAATGTTATATTAACTAAGACTTCCAGGAAGAGCTCTTATCACTGTAACGTAAAAAGAAGTTGGAGATCTGGTTGACATCACTACCAATATTTCTAAAATGAATGGAGACTGGTTAATTCTGATTCAGCTGTATGATATTTTCAGTTACTTTTTGCATAAGCAAATGCTTGAGGGCAAAACAGTAGTAGTAGCAGAGATACAGCACCAAAGCCATTGAGATAACACAACAGTACATTAAGACACATTGAGTGACAGATTTTTTTTTAAATATTAAGACAAAATGGAGAGTTTTATCTTCTTTAGCATGTCTCTGACATTACCTACTGTTTTTCTTTCTAGCACTGTTGTTTAATCTATTATAAATGTTTATTTTACTCTTCAAAGAGAATAGCTTTCTGAGAAATTTAAAGGACATTATTTTCACTTTATTAACTAAAAATTCATTCAGAAATAGAGCTCTCAGTAAGATTGCATTTGATAAAGACATAATGGTCCTCACTCTGCCCTGAGTTACTACTTGAATTCGATGAGGTTATAAAGGTGCAACTGAGGCTTAAATGCAGCCTTGCATATCATTTCAAGAGCATCAGATTGTACTCCTAAAAATACAACTGAAATCTTTGAGTAAATAAAAATTACTCAGGTTTTCCCAAGATGCCAATAGCTAGTACAGATACACCAGTTGCATCTTCTTGTAGGCATACAGAAAGTCACTGTCTCAGTGGAGATGTGCCATGTCCTCCACACCTGAGTTGGTCCTTGGATAGGAATCAATAGACTCTCTCACCTCCTGGTAGCTGGCATAGTGCTGTTGTTTGGGTATAGAATGAGAAGAATGTTGATAACAAACTGATGTTTTAGTTGTTGCTAGGTAGTCATCAAGGATGCTTTAACTCCTTGCTTTGCCCAAACAGCGAGGAGGCTGGGGGACACTAGAGGTTCAGAGCAGACACAGCCAGGACAGCTGACAAACCAGTAAAAGAGACATTCTTTACCATATGACATCATGCCCTGTATATAAACTAGGGGGAGAGAAGTTGGCCAGGGGCCATTACTCAGAACTCTCTGTAGGTGGGTGGTGGGTGGTGAACTGTTGTATTTTTTGCTTTACTTGTTTCCTATATTCTAGTACTATTACTATTGTTATTGATGTTGTTTTCCCTTCCTTTTCCTGTTAAACTGTCTTTATCTCAACTCACAAATGTGATATTTTTTTCCATATACTTCCCCCACCCTATTGGCTGGGAGAATGAGTAAATGGCTATGTTGTGTCGGACTGCCTGCCAGATTTAATTATGACTGGGAGAAAACTCTTCCACAACCTACATCTGTGTCGTGGTTTTGGGCAACCAGCAATGAAGCACGAGGACAATGTCTTGCTCACTGCCCCCATCCACCTCCACCCTCTTTAGGATGGTGGAGGCCTCAGTGAGATGGAAGGGAAAAAACAAAACAAAATCCAAGGATGTTGTGGATTGAGACAAGGGCAGGGAGGGTTCACTGACAATTATAGTTCCAGGAAAAACAAACTCCAGTACTCAACTTACACAGGAAAATAGGAAAGTTTATTCTACTACCTATAAGAACTCTACAAGAAACAGAACAGAACAAAAAGCAAAAAGAGAGCAGGATGCTTAAGAAAGTTACATCCAGCACCTTAAGATCTCCTCCGCCATCCCTCTTTTCCTCCTGGGTTCAGCTCACTGTTCCAAATATCTCTACCCCATTCAACAGCACAGGGCTGCAGGGAATAGGGGACATGATCAGTCTCTCACAGATGGTCTCTGCCGCTTCTCTCTTCTTAAAGGAGAAGGACTCCTCGCATTCATCTCCTGCTCCAATGTGGGGTCCCTCCCATGGGACACAGTCCTTAATGAACTTTTTTGGCGTCGGTTCTATCCAACAGTTACAGCTTCTGCTAATATGAGGTCCCTCCCACGGGACATGGCCTCTTCTGGGCATAGTCACTGACCCTGGCACAGGGTCTTTCACAAAATGCAAACAAATCTCAGCCTCACCAGTCCTCTCCATAGGATGCAGGGGAGTCTCTGCTCCAGCACTTCTCCTCGTCTCTTCCCTCACTGACCTTGGGGTCCGCATGGTCACTTCTCTCTCACCTCCCACTCCTTGCACCACCACCAGCTGGAAAAGAAGAAGAACAAAACAGAACAAGAAGGAACAGGAAGAACCCTCCTCTTCCAGCTTCTTCATAAAAAAGTGATCATGAAGGTGCCTAATTGTCTCAGCCTCAGAAGTAAGTCTGATTTAGAGCTAGGGAAAGTTTTGAGCAACTTCTTACAGAAGCCACCTTTACAACCCCTTCATCGTTAACAGAAAATAGCTCCACACAAAACCATGACAATCTGGTATACTGGTATCCTGTTGTCATGTGATATATGGACTTCAGTCTGTTTCATGATGCTTTCTGTCATATATAGGACTAAGAGAAGACCCATTTGCATGATCCTAGCCAAGAAGAGGCCTAGAAAATATTGACGAGCAGAATGGTTCTCATGAAGCATCTAAAGTGAGATTGCAATTTGAGTGCAACACAATCAAATCTGGATAGGCACTGAAAGGCACTGGCACTAAAATCCAAATTGAACATGTTTGTGTATTGCCACAGTTACTAGAGCCTGTGTTAAAACTGGAGTTGGTAACTGGGACTTGATACTACAGATATTAGGGTTTCCTACCATATTTAGGGAAACCCAAGTGAGTTATCATTGTTAATTACCAAATTTGCACAGCATAATGCTCTTTGTCATCACTTCTCAGGAAAGCATATATTGCAGCTCTCTGTAGAAAGAACATATATACTGTGGCCCTTTGGTAACACAGTTATACAAAATTTGGAATATAGTTGTCACAAATCAGATAAAAGAAATGAAAAGAGACTATTCACAGCAGAGACAGTCTTGTTCTGAGTGGCATTATTTGAGGCTTGTTCATTTTGCACTCTCTTTTGCTTTCAGATTCTTTAACATTGCAAATCACAGAAGAGCTACTTTTGTGTCCTCATCAAAATCATTATCCCAATAAGCACTAATTAGCACCTTTGGGTTCAATCATGTTCCTGTTGCAATCAATGACAAAAAACCCTATACATTGAATGCAATAGAAAAAGATTAAAGCCTTTTGTCAGTAAATTCAGAGAGGTCAAAGACAGGCTGGTTTACCTTCCTGTATCTGGAGTCTTCACTGTTTGTATTGCTAACTTTCATTCGAACTTGCCAACAGCAGCAAAGCTGAGATCCCTAGAGGCTCAAACCTTCCTGACATTTTAAGACTAGGACTTAACATTCTCAAATGTGCTAAAATGTCTTCAGAATGTCAGCTTCAGTGACTTTCAAGCAGCTCAGTCTTCTATATGTCAGATTTCTAAATACATTTAAGTTACCAAGGATGCTTTATTTTTCCCAGTTTTCCAGCTTTGAAGCAGAGGACTGTTGTACAGCTCCACCACCAATTATATTGAAATTTCCATCTGCAGCTGATTTCATCTATAACCTTCAAATGTGCACATGCAAGAGACCTCAAAACAAAATAGTGCAAGAGGTCTGTAGATTAGTATCTGGATGGTTTAGATGAAATAGGAATAGACTTAAGCTCTGATTACTGGTCTTCAAACTAATTAATCCTTGTTCTTTTGCATTATTGCTTCAGAAACAAAAACTCAGAATTACTATGCTATGAAATCTCTTTAAAACGAGAGATCCAGGTTCCTGAGTCACATAGGCTCAAAGAAACCAGACCCCACATAGATTCTCTTTCCCTCTTATTTTCAATAGAATATTAGGAACTTTGACAGTTGTGGAAAATGTGGTAGGTATTCATCCAACATTTTAGCAGGCCTAAAACTTATCTGAAGGGATAAGCTAAAGTAATGCTTTATAATGTTGTATCCCCTATGCAATGGTATGGAAGAGCTTGTGGGGCAATGCTATTTTAGAGAGCATCCACTCGTACAAGTATATAGGCTTTGTGATAACCCAAAGAAACCTGCACCAGTATTTTGGATAAAGGGCTTTAGTCAGTATCAGTAAGATAATTGTTGTAAAGCTCTGGTGGTAGTAATAAATTATCTATCTAGAGTAAAAAACTTGTTTTGTGTCTCACATTTAATACTAATCTTAATAACAATCATGTGAGGCAATATAGAGTACTTCTGAATTTAAATCTATGATGATACTGAATTACACTGGTAAACCCTCATCAATAGCTAGCAATACTGTCTGTCTTCTTAATTCCTTGGAATAAACTATAATTAAAAGTCCTTGGTTAAAGTTCTGATTCATACAACAAAAGAGACGTGTAGTCCATTAAAATTCTGTAGGTATTAATGTTGCATTTCATCTGAGTTTGTCCCTTTTTGGTTGCACGACCTTGGGAATTCAAGATAAAGAGACAATTTAATACTGAAATCACTGGTAATATACAGTACTTAATCTTCATTTAAAAGATACTTTACTGCACTATGTTAATATTTGAGTAGGACCTACTTCTAAGAAATAATTTAGTCAACAAGTTTTTGCATGTTTTTCCTGCTCATTAATTATCCACAGACTTTTAATGATTTTGCTCATCCTAACAATATATGTATAAGCTCCCAGAACTGTGTCATTGTGGGAGCAGGGCTGCACAATTGTCCCTTGAAACAGTGTAATATTGAAGTGTGAACAAAAATACTTTGCTGGTGCAAACTGCTTGTTCTCTAGCATTCTCTTACAGCAAATCAGCAGAGAAAGGCCACTCACTACTTTCCCGTTGATTTTCTTTCCAAGACTCAGTAAAAGTTTGTCTATGTTTTCAGGAAAATTGGAAGGAACAGTTCAGATTAAGCAGTTTAAGTAAAGAAATGGCAGTTATTAACAGAAAATTTTAGTCAGGTGCTATGAAAAGATTTGAGGTTTCCAGAGAGCTAATATTGTTCCATTCTAATCTTACTTCATTTGTCTGCTCCAAACATATCTGATGATATAGGAGCACAACTCTGGATCAGACTCCTTGAACAACTGACTCAACGCTCCTTACATCACATGTATCCAAGTCCTAAAATTTTCTTAATCAGAGATTTGAATTCTACCTTTCACTACCTTGAGTTTTTTGTTGTTATTGTTGGAAAGTAGATCTAGAATTTAGCTTCACTGATGATGAAGGGTCTAAATTTTTCTTATGATAATTGATCAATCTCCTCATATTTATTTCAACGTAATATTTATACAGAGTAGGCAATCATATCCTCTCTAGTTCACCTTCTGTGAAAATAAACTAAAAAACCTCTTTTTCTTTTTCTTTTTCTTCTTTTTTTTCTATGACAAGGTAGTTCTCTGTTCCTCTAGTTCAGGATATTTTTTTGCATGACTACTTAATCTGTTGCTCATCGCTCTTGAGTATGTATGATAAGAACTGAACCTTGTATTTCCAGGCAATGCCTTAATAATGCCTTACGTGATAACACTAATATTTTCCCAGTTCTAGTGGAGTTATTTCCCCTGATTGACTGCCTCTAAAAACCACAGTTGCCTTCTGCAGCTGCTAGTGATTGATGGATGCACCCAAATCTGTAGCCTCTGTCATTTCCAACTGATAAACTCCCAATTTAGAGCATAAATTCTTGTTAGTTCTCAAGTTCTCTGCATTATTACATTTCATTCCAGAGCCATGACTCCAGTTCTCAGGGTCATACTGCTTGTACAATATTCCCGTCTTCCTCTGTAGCAATAAAACTTTTTACCTTACTGTCATCAAATTTCACTGGCCTAGTCCTATATATGTACCAAACTTGTCAGTGGACATATTAAATGAAATTACCTTCCAGACCTGTCCTTGGTGAACTCTTCTATCCATGCATGAGATTCTCCTGCATGAAATGAATCTTATCCATGGTCCTTTCTCTTTCACTTTTTCTTTAACTTCCACATTTACTTTACAACATTAAAAGAGCTATGAAATCCAGGTGAGTTAGATCTTGTAACTAAGAAATTTTCTATCCCTTAGGGGAAAAAAAAGGTGATTTGTCTGTTCTAATGTAATTTTCATAAAGACTTTTACTTAATTTCTGACAGAATGAAAGAACACTTGTAGTGAATGTGACCAAAAACCTGTCTGGCTTAGGACCTTCTCATTGACAACTGTCAAAAGCAGGTGTCTGGGGAGAAAGAACATAAAGTTGGGGCATGGAAGCAGTAATACTTCTGTAGATTATTACTTCCAGGATTTGTGAATCAGGATTTCCTGGTGCACATGGGGTGCCTATATTTAACAATCTTGGGATAGTTATTGAAATATATTTCAATATATTTTGTTTTCCCTTAATATTTCTGGTTCATTTTGATTCCTTCCACTTGTATATCACAACTCTTTCTTATAAAGAAATACAACATGCACCATTTCTTCCTTGAGTGTTACTGGACTAAAATGTTTGTAAAGTTTCATCTACCAGAGTTCTTAAAAAATTGTAGGCAACTATTATGAAAGGTACTGATTTCAGAAATGTTAAATATCTGAGATCTGCTTCCAAAGTTTTTCCATATTGTAATTTCATCTTTCCAGTCTGCCACAGCACATCTGCCCCTGTGTTTACCATCATCATTTGTCCTGAAGCTTAAGGAGAACTCATTTAGTTTGATCCCTGTTTGGATTGTCTTTTTCACTGTACTACCTTTAGTTTACAAATTTGTCTCAACTTGACTTTTGCCAATTCTCACCTTATCCATAAAGTTTCTATGTTCTGTGAAACAGCTCTCTTTGCCAGCAAATCCTTTACTAAATTCCACATAAACATTTTGTTTGCTCCTAATATTCTCTGTGAAATCATTATTCATCCAGTCCTGACTGCAGCTGTTCCCTACAAGTTTTCTCCTGTGTCTATTTGGGATCCAAGGTCCAGATACCTTTCACATCTTTGATTTAATGACATTTCAGAGTCTACTCAGATCATCTGTCATTGCTAACTGCATCTGTAAGTTTTTAACACTCTCAAAGATACAGTAATCAGGAATCTCAGTAATAGATCTACTTATTTATGTTCTGTATAACCTGAAGTTGGAGACACATGCTGACTTCCAGTTAAAATTGTATCAGGTAAATAGCTATCACCACTGTCCCTTTTCAGTTGTCTGTAACTACCCACTTCTCTAAAATTACTGGGCTTTCAAATGTTTTCAAGTGATATCTCCACTCAGGACAAAACAGATTAGGCTAATTTAAACAGTCTTAAAGGTGATCTTTCCTAACCTGATGCTTTTTTTGTTTCAAATACATTAGAAAGTGATCACCAGAGCAACTCATCCAGAAAATCCATCAAGTAGCAGTCTTCAAGAAGAATTGGCAGTGACAGTGAAGGATGAGCTAAAGAGTGGTAGACTTGTCTACCACACTTACAGAGAGAAGATGATGTGCAGATAGAATCAAACTCTATCACAGTGCAAAGTAAAACAGGCTACCACACAGCACCTTTCACACATGTTGAAATGCATTTGTTTTCAATAATAAAAAAGATATGATATTTGCATATTACTCAATGAGATAATGGTTTTGGAAGTAACATATATTTAGACATGATTTTTTAAATACGGTAAAT
This sequence comes from Urocolius indicus, assembly GCA_013401255.1. Classification (NCBI taxonomy): domain Eukaryota; kingdom Metazoa; phylum Chordata; class Aves; order Coliiformes; family Coliidae; genus Urocolius; species Urocolius indicus. The sequence goes on from WBNH01005332.1 coordinate 113,103, forward strand.
GTTCAAATTTCACTAGCTGTCACTGACTAATTAAAGAGGTGATTTTTTTTTTTACATCATACCTATTCACAATCAGATCAGAATTGGCAGCCAAAATTCTGGTAACAAGTTAGCTAACTACAGCAAATATGATACCCTCGATTAATAAACAACATATTTTAATTGTCAAGCACCAACAACGCCTCCCTTTCTGTAGGAAACAGAGTTGACAGACATTTAACTTGGACAGCACCAGTTATCTGGAGTCCCATTATTACGTTGTGGAGGAATGGCAGCTGTACAATGCTGCATTGAGTATAAAGCTAGGATCTTGAACTTGCATGCCAAAAGGCAGCCGGTTGAAACATACTGCTTCCAGAGAACAATTCATACTATTGTCACTCTTAAAACACATTTATCCATCTGCAGCTGCTGTTAGCCTTGGAATGTGCAAATTTGTTAAATCAGAAAAAATTACTTTCACCTCACTACACACTTCATTTGCTGTTGAATAACACTCACATTCCTGCTAAATGATGCACAATGGTATGTGAGTTTGTGTGAACATCCATCTTTCCAGATCTCTCCACTCAACTTCCACTGTTGATGGGGTCTCCAGTGATCTGATTTTATAAAAAAAAGAAAACTCATTTAAAAAAAAAATAATCATCACACCTTATATGCTAGTCTAATCTGTTTAGAACAGTAATGGGATACAAGAGACAAAAATGAAAACATTAAGTATTTCTCAAAATGTATCACACCTACATCCTGAGACCATTTGAAAAGTGAATAGCTTACTTGCGGCTCAAACATATTAAGATTTATGTATATGGTTAGATTTACCATGAGAGAAATTACTTTGAAACTTAAGAAGTTAAACATTTGTGTAGAGTACAGAGAAGCACAGAACATTGCCATGATTATCCAAACTATAAACACAGAGGTGCTTAACTCCTCATTTTATTTTGATAGAAATTATATAACAAAATCAGAAAAATCTTGTGCACATTATAATGCTCTCAATTGTAAAATACAATGATGTTTCATAAGATAGTTATTATAGTCTACTGTATTTGTTCTTTGTTCTTTTGTGTAGGAAGATATCTTTGTATGGAGACCAACAACTGTCATAAAAGTAACTTGTTATTACAAATTCAGTGAGTACTGAATATAATCTTCCTAACAGAGAAGAGTGAAGCTGATCCATCTTTCTTCTTTAAATTATGGTTTAAACAGGTTTAATGCTAGAAAATAAACCCCCATCCCTTCTGATATTTTGAATAGTTCACACATTTTAGGAATGAATTCTTTTTAAAAAATACCTTTAGTTGAGAATCTTTTCTAATCCCCTTTCAGTGTGTTTTTTTAGAAACAAATAAAAAAAAATGGGAGGGAGAGTAATGGCCTACCTACTGCACTAATAAGTATCTAATGCTAATAGAAAACAGCTATGCAGGAGTTTTATTGGTACTGTTCAATGAAGCTGAAGCTTATAAATATAAGAATATCTACTAAGATTTTAGCTTCCTGTAAGTTTTTCAGAGGTAAAGCAGAAAAAATTACTAAAAAACTACCTCATCTTCTTTCTCAAAATCTAACAATAGTCCATAAAATAGAAAGTAGAACAGCAACATGTTATCTCTTGGAACATATGAAGAGCATTGGCAATGTTTGTCTTAGCGGTGACTTGCATTGCTTCCTATTCAAACAGTTCACTTCACTGAAGCTCAAAGACACATACTGTTTGCCACTTACTGGAAAATTAGACTGGATTAAGTCCAGAATCAATTTTGATTCCAATGTAAAAATGTAATAGAATAGATACAGCGATAAAGACCAATAGAGTATGTGTTAATAATTTTTAAAGGTCTTTGTTGCAATGAAATATTCAACTACAATATTACTAGTAAAATTTACTCACAGTTTACCCAGAGAGCTGAACTGTATAGTTTTCTTTATATTCTTTTAATAATAAAGTTAAGAAGGGAAAAATAAAGCAACCAAGGAATTGCAGATAGGTAATGCAGTAACTAAACTTCTAATCTTTCTATCCTCTTAGTTATGTAGATGACATTTTCATAGTATCTCAAGTAAAATATTTTTTCTTTGTTTTTTTTATCGAGAAAGCACAGTTAGTCTTCATCAAAATAGATTCACGTAGTTAATCTAGCTTCTGCATAACATAAATGACTAAATGGCAAGGCAGAGATGACGTTACTGTGCTAGGAGGCTATCCTTCCAGTACCTTCCCTGGAATCAACAAGAATTTTCAGCAGATGATACAACCTGGAGATGACAATACTACTACTCAATGGGAGTAACAGTCCTTGGTATCAGTGTGATACCACAAATCCAATTGCAGTTGCAAATCTGGGAAAAAGTACCTTCTAAAATGCTGATATCTCTGTAGCGGAGTATCAGCTCTCTGAGCCATGTGAAAGCATTAACTCAAGTAATGGCAGGCAGAGTTTTTTTTTGTTTGTTTGTTTGTGTGTGTTTTGATTATTTGTCCAGATTTCTCAGTGTGATTCACATTCCCTAAGCAATGAATTAACAGGATTTTTTGGCATGTATTTTTTTTATCTATTTCTTTCCCTAGAGGAATAAAGCATCCTCACAGATTGCATGTCAAGGAAATTAATATACAGGAAATATATTCATATATATTTGTCCTTGATTTCTGACAATTTCCAGAAAATTTTAAGTTGGTAATTTTTTTTATACAAATATCAAATATGTTAAAAGAAAATAAGGACAGAACTAGTTACATTCCTTGCAGTAACAAGGTGTTTCCAAAACAGATTAGTGATTTTGCAGTACAGTATCTTACTGCTTCATTGAAACTGTATGCACTGTATTAATTGGGAATGTTTTCCACACTGCTCAGGTAATCAATTTCCAGTCCTAGGCAACAGACTAAAATCTGCCAAGGACCAGAGTCCAATGCCCTTAGTCAGAGACTTTCATGCTTTTTTTTTTTTTCACACAAATAAATCTGCATTTATTAATAAAAATAAGTAGGAAATATGTGAAAACTGCCATAATAAAATTAGAATTCAAAAGACATGAAAGGCTATTTATAAATGCAAAAAGTCCTAAGTTTGGAGATCTTGAATTTTTATTTTATCTAGCAATTCTGCCTAGAGAAGTGAAAAATAAGGTGGACTTCTTCAATCAACTTAAAGAAAGTAGACATCCACTTCCAGTGACTTTCTGCTTTAGAAATCTACAGATTTGACTTTAATTAGTCAGTTAGAATATAACGGGAATAAGGGGCAGAAAAATGTGGGTGCATCAAACTCGATATTTCTCTTTCCTATTTTCTTCACTATCTGTCCATGTTGTTATTGTTGGAGTATCAAATTTGTAAATCCACTATAAAAATCATGAAACGCTCGACATTTTCAGGTTCAGTAAAGGCCTCCAGCCATGAAACCTGACTAGAATTAAAACAAATCTCCTCACTTCTGATTGAGAATAATTCAGCCTCTCAAAAAATGTCTATAAACAGGCACAGAAAGTTTACTGGCCAGCATATTCCTGTCTTTCTTGAAAGCATCTGTATGTTTTAGTGGGATATCCATACAAAAGCTATGTTTTTAAATATATATATCTACAAAGGTCACAGTTGATTTATTTTTTTGTGTGTAGCAATACAAATTGAGCCAACTTCAAAGCAGGCTAAGAACATGAGATATAAGCATATCACATTTACTGTCAATTCAAGTGAACAGTATAGGTGAAGGTGATCTTTCTAGCTGTTTTCAAAAGCACCTAAAACATCATGTTTCAACTAAAATGGAAGTAATTCTATTCAGTGCAAGTTTACCTCCCTAAATACTCACGAGAAACTAGGTCAAAGAAACCTAGAAGCACAATTCCCATGGAAAATTATTGCAAAAATCCCTTTTACTCTCTTGGTTTTTATTCATATTTATTATTATCAACATATGTGTTTAGATACAGAAATAAAAAGTTATAAATTACCAATAAAAATACACAACTAAAAGAATGTGTATACACATGTAGTTTACCCTCTTCTATTTATTTGTGTTAGTTACTTATATTCCTCTCACAACTGGAAATATATAAAAACTGAGCAAATATTTCTGCCTGTGAATTCTAGTGTCAATATATTGAATGAGCATCTAAGACGCACATTTCATTTTCAAAGGTATTCTCAGAACTGCCTGAAACATACGTTCACATATAACTCTGTAACTCACAATTATGGGTACCACAAATTCCACAGAGACACTCTCAGAAGAGTTAATTTCTTTAATTGCATTTTTACTAAGACAGCAATTTTTTTTTTCAAAGAAGTTGAAAATATCCACCTATGTTCTTCTTTGCCAAAAGACATTTTTTTTTTGAACTATCTTGAGACTATCTCCTTTGACAGAACTGAGATTGACTTTTGGTTCACAAACTCCAGCATCTAAATATAAGTCAAAATATGAGGGCCATATTTCAGAATGGAACAGCTGGTCACAGAGTTGATTTGTCCTTCTTGAATGTGGAAAGGTGTCATTAAAATAACACCTTTCAATGATAATTATTGATGCTAACATTCAATTTCTGTTGTGCTAACTCCTCATTTTACCAAGCTGTTTTCATTCTTGGGTAAAAACCTCTACTTCAGACAAGGTTATAAATATGGCTATTTAGGGTGAACTCATAAATTCCTGTACTGGATGTGACAAAAATATACAAAGTAGAAATACATTGCTAATCATCTTGACCTGCAACTTTCAAGAGAAGACAAAGTCTTTTCTTGGCAAGCCAACTTGAAAACAGTCTACAAAGGTGGCTAAGTCACTTGACTTAGATGAGAAAACTTAAAAGCAGATGGAATAGGATGGAAGATTTTCTGCTGTTGCCCTAAGACTGCAATATAATGATTTTTTTTAAGATCTTGTGTTCTTCTCTTCAGTATTTGTGCATGCATATAATACACTTACCACAAATGAATATTTAACTACCTTAACAAAAGTGCCCTTAGCTTTACTTAATCTTTTACATTTTATCCATCTTTAAAATATATCAGGAAACATCTTTTTGTACTTATTTTTTCCTGAATAGCAGTTGTTATATAAGGTAGTATGAAAATACATCCAAAGTCTCATTGCATTTTTCTGAAAAATCTTTATTAGACAATCAGAGCTGGATTGTCCTCTGTCTCCTTTGTCTGAATAAATCTATGCAAGTTTTCTCCCATTGACTAACTATATTACTACAACACTGAATGAAACAAGCAATCTTGCTAAGGTTATTTATAATTGTAAAACTGCATAAATGTTATGCTTCTGTAATTTTATGGGCTTCTGATTCTGTGGTGCCTGCAGTTTGTAGAAACAGCATATATCAGTATAATGGCTAACTTGCCATCTGTGGGAAGTTGTGGGGCTTGGGCTTTGCTTCATTTTGCTTGTGGTTTCTGTTTTTGGTTTCTGTGACTGTGGTTTCTGGGGGAAAGTCGGCCCCTCGGGCTGCCAAAGTACATTTCCTTTATATGTGTTTTATAGCAGTTCTATTTCCTTTTCACTTACAATTTTATTTGGGTTTTTAAGTTATGCTAAGTGCTGGGCCTATTCTCTTCATTTGTTTCCTAATGGCAGCTGGCATAAGATTTAGGAAAACCAACTTAAAGTGGTCTAGCTAGTCGCTTAATTTAAACAAATAACTTTGCTTATAAGCTTCCCTTTTTCCATTGTATGATTTAATTCATATAGGGAATTAAACGACTGGAATAATTAAGAATTAACTGTAAATTTTCATTTGAGTAGGACAGCAAGAAGCGAGGGCAAGATTGCAACGGTTTGTCTTTTTTTCTTTTGGAATCAAATCATACTGGATAGTTATGCTACATTTCTCAAAGCACATAGATCAATCTGCTGCATGCAGTAAATCTCATATTGTATCTGAGAATTAAAGAATGTTTTAGCAATGAAAGCATTGCTAAATCACAACAGTAACAAAATACAGCCCTTTTGTCAGATGCAGGTGTGGCAGCCTCATATGCCAAAGGGAATGAAGTTCAAATGAATGGAAAACTCTTTTTCTGGGTTGGAGTAGTTCAGTGTTCAAAACTCACCAATTTCGGAACCTCATCGTTTAAAATTACTAGAAACAATATTTACTTCTTTACAAAGAAAAGAATACATAGTGTTAAGGAGATGTAGTAACATTTCCTTTGTAATGTAAATCCATTTTGCCCCATTTCATATATCCAAAAGAAGTGGGAGCTGCAAACATGGAATGTTTGGAAGTTGTAAACATGTTACATGAGTTGCTCTCACATGGATGAGAAGTTGATCGGTGTGCTTAAAATCCTATTTCAATGATTTGTCTGAATTCAGTTTATGCTGAGCTCCTCTTCTACTTCAGATTACAGAAATGGAAATTTCTTGAGTTTACTCCACTACTGCTGTGCTTTCCTCTTTAATTTGCATCCACCCTTTCAAACACCTCTGTAAGTTATTCAGAGACAGCATTTTGGTCTGGGTCTATTTCTAGTGTTACCATGTATTTAGATGTATTTTGTTTAGAAGAAAATTATTTTAGCTTCATTTTTACATTACTTTACAGTCTATTGAGCATTGTGACCCAGCTTCAGCAAAACATTAAGCCACAAGTTTAATGATTAGACCCTTAAAGTCATGAAGACACTGTTCAGATATTCAGTACTAGGTCCATATTTTAAATACTTTGCCAAGGCAAAGGCAGATTACTGAAATCACTGAGGTAGCTGAATTCTTGACATAGGCAAAGTTATAAGTGACCAAGATAGGAGACTGCTAAGATAGGAGACTGCTAAGGAGGTTGAAGAATAACCTTGCTGTCAATTACTCTAGAAGTCTGGGAGGTCATGCTTGTTGCTACTGTCTCTTTCAGATGGATGCAGAGAGTAGGAATGGTCCTTCCTATACATACAGATAAAGTACAAGACTTCTCCCACCTGCCTGCTGGAGAAAGGGAGCTCACTGTTCCTTGTATTGATTCAATTGAATATCAACCAGCTGAAAGGAAACAAGATTCAATAGAAACAATATATATATATTGGATATATTAAGCTAGATCCAGAAAACTCTTTAATCCAGACTGAAGTACTGAGTTCGTATCAGCTCCTGCCATAATCCTTGCCTTGACCTGACCAGTTACGGCATTTTTCCTGCCCTGCTCTTGTGTAGTGGAGAGGTGCAAACATCTTTTCTGCCAAAAAAAAAAGTTTATCTATGCAGCAGATTCCTCTGGCCTGAGACACTGAGCTCAGAGGAAGCTTTGGAGTGGTGAAGGCACAAATTTGTACAAGTTGGAAGAGTTTGTCCCTGCCTTTTCAGAAGATGAAAGATACATCTCAGAAGTACTTCCTCTGTTACAAGGTGTTCTCAATAGTGCTCCAATTGCTCCCAGCAACATAATATAGAACTTCAAGAACAAATCACCTACTGTTGGTTCCAGTCAACTCAGCTGCTAGAGAATGCAACTTAATATCTGCTTTCCTGAATGCGCAGGATAGTGAAATGTTTGTGAAGTAAGTTGGCTGGATGAGGATGGCAGTTACAGCCTCCTACAGCTATAATGAACATCTTTGAAATCAAATGAGATAGTAAGCCACAGAATCTCAGAAAGGTATTTCTTATCTCATACATCTCTTGTAAGAAGCACAGGCCTAACACCTTTACCAGCTAAACAACTTTAAATTCCTTCCATTCAAATTCAGAGAAACAATATTTCCCATTGCTACTGCTTTTACCAATGCAGCTATCTTTCTGTTGTTCATTATGCACTTTCCTGAGAGTTTAAAATAGCACTGAACCCACAATTCTTGATTCTTAAATGAAAGAAAACTGAGGGGTTTTATACATTGGTTTTAGTTTTACTATTAATATTACCTCCTGTATGGCCTTTGAAAGCTGAACTGGTTTTGAAACGTTGAAAGTGAACATGATAGAGATGAATTAGTAAAAAGAGGACAGGAGAAGCAATCAATAACACATGATTAATACAATTTATTCTGCTGCTACCTCTACAATATTGTTGGGATGCAACTGCATGCATCAAGACACATATTGTATTCCTCCTTTTAGCTGACTTTCTCCCTGTGCAGCTTTTTTTTATCCTGTTTCTGATGCTGTTTCTCTTAGTATGATTGAGATTATTATTATCAATTGATTTTTTTCCCCCCCTTATGCATACATCTGTTAGGCTTGAGGGCCCAAATGTTGATTTACAAAGTTCACAGAAAATCAAGCAATCCTTTGTCATCTATTACTAGTCATTCTAATATGCATTCCTTATGCCAAACTGAACTTTCCCTCCTTAGTGACTGTCAAAATCTATGTCATCACCAAACTAAATACTTTGCACCCTCTTACCTCCAGAAAGCCCTTGCATAGTTTCTTCCCATATAGACATACCATATAGATTTTTGAACAGCACACTTAGCTCCAGGAAGATCAAATAAGCATCTGATCCGTAATTTGCATGTTTTCTATATATCACTAGGAAGGTTCTTTCATGATTTGAATATCTAGAAGTGTACATGGAAAACACAATATGTTCAACTTAAATTTCACTGAGCAGTGTCATTGTCACCTCTGAATTTCAGAAACCACCTTTGAAATAAACTTCTTAAATTAACGTGAAAGACCAAATGTCATTCAAGTGTATATCACTGTTGATATTTAACTCCTTCCTGTGCATTTTACTTTTATATATGTGCAAAAAGTAACGTGTTTGTGTTACTCTAAGCATAGTCTTTTAAAATATCCTGGGTTATTGTTGACAAAGGAAGATTATAGTGTGGATAATAACTTTGACATTGAATTTATATTACTTCAAATTTAAATTCCCTGAACAGGATGTACACCTTCAGAATAAATTGGCAGCTAATGCAGAGCCATTGTACTGGTCTGATTACAGGCAACTCCATGTAACAGAGTAAGGACAGAATAAGGAATCTCTCACTGCCAGTGAACCCAATGGAATTAGCACCATGTAGCTATGCCAACACACCTAAACATAACTACACATAGTCCTGCCTATGCCAGCCATGATGACTGAAATGAGTTTCACATTGTATTGTACATTGTATTGTACTGTTTTACTTCAATAACATTCGGTGGCGATCTAACATTGGTTGCACATGTGAATCTACCCAGAAAGATGTCATTAATTGCTCATACATATTTATATCTGCTCTTGCTAGTTCTATTTTAATGGGAAAATACTTCTAAAACTGGAATGGAAAAGTGTTTCCAGTTACCTGGTGATAGCTTTTGAGTCTTCAGTTATTCCTGATATTTATGTCAGGAATCCTTCAGTTGAATTTCCTTGGTGAAAGCAATTTCTGTCAGACCACCTGATTTCTCCTGCTGTACTTAGATGAAAAAATTACCTATTTTTAGATGCTAAACAGACTCCACATAGACCACTTGTGCAGAGATGTAGTTTTTGTGTAGAGGCAGAGACGTGTTTGGACGAGTTGAGTTGCGTGAGGGAGTCCCACTCTGCGGGAGAAGCGGTGCCGGAGATCCCGTAGGTGGCGCTCTTCGCATTGCGTCGGCAGCGGCTCATTCCCACCCGGGAGGGGAAACGAGTTGGTGGCGGCAATAAAACCTCAGAGCCTCTGCAATCACAGGGAAAGCAGCGAAGGAGATGTTAACGCACTCCACTCTGATCACTACTAAAACACACTTCATACAGGAAAAAAAAAAATTAAAATGCAGTGCTGGGAAGCAGGCAGCTGCAACGTTCCACTGCTGAGAAATACCGAGGCGGTGCAAATCCCTCCACAACTGAAACTTTACATATCTATGATGAATGGAAAACATTACCTCCACATTGGTCTTGAGAGCAGAAAACACTGTGGGAGTACTACAGATACTGAGGTAATAACATCTCAAGTACAATGGCACTGAAGTACAGGTTTTCAGGAGGCATATCACAGGCTGTTGCAGTCTGGCACAGTGGATGTGGAAGGTGACAGGTACACTTAGACAAAGGAAAGGTCTTGAGAGCAGTTGCCTGCATTTGTACTGTTAAGCAAGGGTCTTCTCAACATGACATGAAGATCATCACCAGAGGACATCTGATGAGATGAACTTGGAGAAATAGATCTTTTTTCTTTTTTTGTGGATTTTTTTTTCAGCTTATACATGTAAACATAATCATATTCAGTAATCTAGTTGAATCGGGACAGCTCAACCAATGAGTATGATCTTAGGGTTTCACTGTTTACTCCTGTTAGCCAAATGTAAGGATAACTCCCATGCTACTATGATTCCTCAGTTTGACCATGAGACACGCGTAAGACCTTACAATCTCTTTTGTACTTAAAAATATGGATGGCATAAATGCTCTTATTACAAATAAGAAAAATTAAATAATTATTGCTAACCCTGCTATTAAAACAGTTCTGAACAACATTATTAATTCACCAGGAAAAGTCTGTATCATGGAGGATGCATTTGAACCTAGGTCTGATTTTTATCCAGAATATACAGAGAGAAAATAATAGTGTACACAGGAAATGAGAAGAATAACCAGGAAGGGGAAGGTGATGGTAGACAGAGGCAAAAATGTGAAAAATATTAAGTATATACAGAAAGATATTAAGAAGCCAGCAGTCTTTTTGCCTGAAAAACTTAGAGGCAAAAAAAGAGATTTGCTCTGAATTTGAAATTATGTAATAGGAATGTATTATCCCCTCTTTTTAATGTGTAGCATGTGGCAATGGTTAATTAAATTAAGGGTGATAGAAAGAAGGAAAGGATAAGCCTTCTTTAAACAGTGCATAATCAATCACTGGCATTCACATGCACTGTAGGTCATGTAGACAGACATTGTGGTTGGATAATTTTATGACTAGCAATAACATTTGCAGCTCTATCAGCTTAGACAGTGATAGGAAGATAATCAAAGACACTCTTGGAAGAACACAGCCTCAAGAACTCAAAGGTCTGCTATATTATGAAAGACTCAGCATCACCTCCAAATGTCACATCATTTATCAGTATGGGAGTGCATAACATGCAGAGATTTAAAAGCTATTAAATCCCCTTTCCTAATACTCAGTAAATAGATGGTCAAGGACTAGATAAACATCCTCATCTCTTCTTGATCAGTGATTTTCCAAATGATGCTAAATAAGTTTCCTCAGCAGTACTCTCTCACTTCCTGCAAATGGCAATGTGCATTGTGGCCTGATTCTCACCCTGGGGTTCTGGTGTTCGGTCAGAAATCCAGAGATGCATTAAAACATAATACAGTGGTTTTGCCTGGGCCACATTTTTTGGTAGCAGGGAGAGCTAAAAGAGTGGCTTCTTTAAACAAAGATTTGCCAGAATCTTCCCCTGTAGCTGATAGTGCTAAGGCCAGTGAGTGCTGAGATGGCTCACACCTGGCCCAGGCCTGGCCAATTAGTGATGGAGGAAATGCCTCTGTGAATAATGTATTTGAGAACTGGAAGAAGTTGTAATGCAGTTGCTAAACTGCAACGGCAACAGGAGGTGAGAATGTGAAAACGTCTCTGCAGACACCAAGGTCAGTGGAGAAGGATGGGGAGGAGGGAGCTTAGGCCCTGGAAGATAGACACCTCTGTGACCTGGGGTGAGGACCATGGTGAGGCAGCTGTGTCCCTGCAGTCCATGGAGGCCATTGGGAAGCAGAGACCAAATCTCAGCCCGTGGAGGACCCCACACTGGAGCAGTGATACTTTCTATTGTATTGAGTTTTAACTGCACAGTTTCAGTTATCACTTGTCAGGAACGAACTTTATAAATAAATATGTTAATTAGAATGAGAGCAATATTATCTTCCCACTAGAAAATTTTGGATCACATATGTCTGTCCAAGAAGAAAAGGTAGCAGGGTGATAGCTTTGTAACCAATTTGGTGCCTGGATACTGAGCAATCAGAAGAGGGAGACTGGATTCTCATTGTCATACCTTATAGAGTTACAGACTGTCAGACCTAGAATGACTATCTGGAAACACTCTGTGTAATCCTTGAATGCCACAAAGGTCTAAGTCATCAGAGAATTTACACAGGTTCTTGTCTTTAAGTCTGGCATGCTCAGTCATCTTGGAGATTAAATATCTGAATGGAAACAAAAGTGGTGAGCAGCTTGCCTGGTAGGTAACAGTACATAGTTTCTACTTGCAACGGAGGCACCTACAGTGGGAAAATGGACTCCAAAACATCTACTAGCGAGATACATATAAAATGAGTTCCATTTTTTGTAGTGCTATGACAGTAATCCCACTGAAATTTCGTGGGAATTATCATGTATTGTTCAAAGCTAGCAAATTGAGAGCCCAGAGGAAACAAAAGAAATTTTTCTGATTAAAGCAGAAGATGTGGGGTTGGAAGACAGTCTGAACTCTCAAGGCTGCCACAATATGTGATTTTTAGGCTCTGGGGGGAGAAAAAAAAAAAAAGAAATACAAGCAATAAAGTCACCCAAATCCCTTAAGATTTTCTTCTTGCGGTGTGGCATAGTAATAATTACAATGTGGGCAAATGTAGAAAGTAAGGACCTGTCCTCTTTCTCCTCTTCTTCGTCCAAGATGATACAAGTGGAAAGGCTCACAGTGAAGGGTAAAACAGGCAAAAACTGCACGATCTCTGGTGCTATCTCTTCTCTGGTTTACCAACATACATTTCTGAGGCTATAGGGAAACTAGTACAACAGCACAGATTGAGTAGTTCTTGGTATTGCAACAGACAAACAGAAGACTTTCTTAATAGAATCGGGTGGGGAAATAAATCTCAGTTTGCTTTGATGCCCTTTTTTCTTTCCAAGAAATTCAAGCCTGTCCATGAAGGCAGAGAAATATAAGAAATATAACACATTTAACAAAATAATCTCACAAATTCTTTGAGAACTACAGATTCTAAATTTTTTAAGGTACAGTAAAAGCTGTTGCTGCCTTTGTATAAATACTAACTGGGGACACAGAGCAGTACAAAATACAGAAGATTAGCATGAACTCTTTTTTTCTTTCTCACATGCAATTTCATAGCATTTTTTTTCAATGAAATTAATTCAGAAGGTGAAAGCGCCTGCGTTTCTTAATTTAAAAAATTGCAACCTAGTACTAGAGGGCTATCTGTTCATCTGTTTTGAAATCATCAAGACTTAATTATGTGCATCGTGTACTTGAAAGAGTAGACTAAAATCTATGATTTACACAATGGCTTATTTGTAGGAATATGCATTTGACTCTGTAAAAAAAGTATCACAGTTGATTCCCTTGCTTTGTAATATTTAATTTATGACTGAAACTAAAAAAATACATTTGGAAAAAAGCTCAAATAAGCTGTGGAAATCATTGCACTGAGATATATTGAAGACTAGGCAGATCTGGAAATTGAAAATAGAACACTGGTAAATTCATGAAGACTAGGTCAGTAGTGGCTCGTAAGAGCAGACTGGATGTAACCCAAGTCTTAAATCCCTGAGCAACTGGAAGCTGGGAGAGGACGACAGCCACTCACATACAGTACTGCCTGTACTGAGGGAAAGAGCAGTGGATGTCATCTACCTTGACTTCAACAAGGCTTTTGACACTGTCTGCCATAACATCCTCATCAGAAAGTTCAGACAGGGTGTCTTGAATGAGTGGGCAGTGAGGTGGATTGAGAGCTGGCTGAGTGACACAACCCAGTGAGTGGTGATCAATGATAGTGAGTTGAATTGGAGACCTGTGGAGTTCCACAGGGATTGGTTCTAGGGCCAATCTTGTTATTCTGTAAGTCACGAAGAACAGAAGTGTCAGAGGACTGGAGGAAAGCAAACGTCACTCCAGTCTTCAGAAAGGGCAAGAAGAAGGATCTAGGTAACTACAGACTGGTCAACCTCACCTCCATCCCTGGAAAGATGATTCAATAGCTTATCCTGAGTGCTTTCTCCAGGCATTGAATGGACAAGAGAGTGGTTGGGAACAGACAACATGGTTTTACCAAGGGAAGTCATGTTTGACCAGCCTCACAGCCTTTTTTTGAAGATGTAACCAGGTGCATAGATGATGGTAGTGCAGTGGATGGGGTTAATCTTGATTTCAGTAAAGCATTTGACACCATCTCCCACAGCATCCTGGCAGCAAAAATGAGAAAGCATGGACTGGATGATCAGGTAGGTGGACTGTGAGCTGGTTGAAAGGAAGAAGGCAGAGAGTTGTGATCAATGGGGCAGGGTCTAGTTGGAGGTCTGTATCTAGTGGAGTCCATCAGTGCTTTGCATGGTACAGTTCAATCTACTCGTTAATGACCCTGATGAGTGAACAGAAGGCACTGTCAGCAAGTTTGCTGATGATACTAAACTGAGTGGAGTGACTGACACACGAGAAGGCTGTGCTGTCATTCAATGAGACCTGGACAGGCTGGAGGATTAGCCAGAGAGAAATCTAATGAAATTAAACAAGGGCAAGTGTAGAGTCTTGCATCTGGGAAAGAATAACCCCATGTACCAGTACAGGTTGGGGAATGAACTCTTAGGCAGCAGTGTAGGGAAAAGTCACCTGGGAGTCCTGGTGGGCAGCAGGATGACCATGAACCAACAATATGCCCTAATGGCCAAGAAGGCCAATGGCATCCTGGGATGCAGCAAGAAGAGTGTAGCCAGCAGGTCAAGGGAGGTTCTTCTCCCTATCTACTCTGCCCTGGTGAGGTCTCATCTGCAGTACTGTGTCCAGTTCTGGGCTCCTCAGCTCAAGAGGGACGGATAACTTCTGGAGAGAGTCCAGTGAAGGGCTAACAATTATGAGGGGACTGGAGCATCTTTCTTATGAGGAAAGGCTGCAAGACTTAGAGCTGTTTAGCCTGGACAAGACTGAGGGAGGATCTTATCAACACTTATAAATAATGAAAAGGTGTTGACAGGATGGGTCGAGTCTTTTTTTCTGTAGTACCCAGTGACAAGACAAGGGCTAATGGGCACAAGCTGGTACACAGGAAGCTTTAAGTCAGCATCAAAAAAGCACCAAGCCCTCACTTGCATGACTTCATACTCCCATGCAGACAACTGGAAGAGATACAGATTCTGCCATTTATTGATCTTCAGCTGTCAAGAATCCCTGGAAGCTCCCTGTCTGACTCAACTCAGAGCAGCTCTTAAGCTTCTTTAATCTTAACCAGCATCAGGATCTAAGTTCAGTAAGATGAAATCACCATCTCTCTGTCTACTCAGTTTCTGATTTTCTGAGTATGAATCCTGACCTTTTGCATTTCCACAGTGTACCTTGTGTTGCAGGTTGACTTTGTAAGCTATAGACTTCATCTCACCTGCTGACTCTGCCACCATAGTTTTCTGTTGAAGTGCAGCAGCAGGCCTTTCAAGTGCCTACTTCTGTAAGAAAATAACAATTCTAAAAATAGAGCATTAAGTCCTACAGCTAAGCAAAAGCTGCTAAGTCAGAGAAAGAAAATGTCAGCTAGGTAAAAAATCTGGTGTCAGTAGAAAAATAAGTAAATAAGTACAAAGCTAGAAAAGCATTAGTCATGACACTGGCTATGTTGGATGAGATGTTCTATTTTTTCTGGAATCATTTTATCCATGTTAAAAATCAGTAGTTAATATGTTACAGCAAGATAATCCTTATATTTGTGTGTCTTGTATTTAAATATACAAAAGATATTTACACAGTACTAGTTTAATACCCAAATATTTAATATATTAGAATATTATGGCTTTGTATATATGGTTGTATGTCTATGACTACATATATTTAATCTCTCTTGTTCTGTCTAGGGATAAATTATCCTTCTTGTCATTATTGAGATAAACACAGAGTAATTTAATGGTTATTGACATATTTCTTTATACCTTGCTCTAAGATAACAGGCTTACACGGAAAGGAAAAGAGACAAATGTGACTGTAACATCATCTTGGTTTCTAAACTGTTTCTCGTTATGACATGATATAGTGTGGTACCACAGTAGGATTTCCAGCCCAACGAGAAGGACTCTCAGTTGCCAGTGCTCTAGAGCAAGCGATGACAGTTAGTCCCATGACACTCTAACTGTACAGCAGTTGCAATGATTAGAATGAAGAAATACAATCAGCTTCTGTAGCCAGATACCTTTGTACCATTGCCCATCTCATGCCCTGTGTGTTTTGCCCTGTCTGTCTCACTTTTCTGCGGCAACCAAACAACTGAAATGGAGCATCTGGATAGATTTGAAAATAAATCTGACTTCTCAAACCAGCTCTTTGATCAAGAAAGAACAAGGATAATTTCAATCAGATAATACCTTCTGTTCTTGATTTCTATACAACATCCTGCTTCATCTGAACGTTCTTTAGGGGGACTGTCTAGATAGCCAGGTTCGATTACACAGCTGGTGTCCTTCATCTAGGCTTTTTCCTTGGTCAATCACCCTGGAAATTCTTCAGCAAAGTTTTCCCCACATTAATGAAGATTAGGTTAAATCTATGTATGAAAGAATAAAGTCTCCCTGCCTGTAGGCCTCATTAAATATTATTGTCTTCTTTGCTGTTTCTTATGATTAAAATAACCTCAGACCGCAGACCATTTGTAATTTGCAACTGCCGTATGCCTATCTTTTTCTACTAAAGTTATGCTTTCCTTCACTATGACAGGTTCCTTGGGAAAGAGGCTGTGGGATGGTTAAGGTCAATTAGCCACCAGAGGGAGCCCACAAAGCCTCTCGGAGCACGTTGTGAGGAGCGGAGGAAGGCAGAAACGTGAACCACTCCTTCATAAGATGTGTAACTACGGGGGCTATTCTGTAAGGCTGGGATAAGAACGCACCGTGTGACGCCAGCAATAGGAAAAGAAATTCAAAATAGGAGAAAAAAAATCAAAATTGTGTATTAAAAACCCCAACAAAGTGAAAATACCGTGAGTCCTGGTAAAATGACACAGTTCTGGTAATAGGACTGCTCTGATTTATGTTAGCTAAAAGTCAGATCTGGAAAGTGTGAAGGGTGCAGTTGTCCAGTGTTTCACCTTCTTAACAATTTAAATGTATTACAAATCTCAGATTAAAGTGAAATAGTAAATTTAGTTTCTTGAAAAGAAAGCATTTGGGATGATTTCATCAAAAGCTTAGTGATCTTTATTATGTAAGGATTGCCCACTTGAATATAGACTTCTTCCCTCATCTGCAGTCAATGACCAGCCTGACCTCAGGAGAAGAAAATTACCTCTAGTCCTTTGTGTAAACCAGAGAAGAAAAAGACAGGCTGTGCTGGGAGACTTGTCCACATGTGCAAGGGAGGAAATCATGGCTGTGGTTGCTTTATCACTTCAGGATTAACTCTGCAGCTATCTCTAAAAATGCAACTCCTTTCTTTTCAACCTCTGTCAGGACTTACATAATAATACAAAAATACACAAAAACATGCACATTTATACACATATATCAATTATAGAATATTTATCTATTCTGCTGGTATTAAGACCTACATAATTACAGTAAAGTTAGTAACAGTAATTGAAATTAATTTAAAATTAATTGAATTTAATTCAAATTCACTTGATCCTCCCTGGGCTACATATATGACTGACTTACAGGCAAAACTTCCTGCTGCTTGGGATTTCCGTTTCCCTCAGTCCTCTTGCACACTGAGACAGATGTGTGTATGCATAAAAATTTTAACCTAGAGCTAGCGTTCTTGGAAGCTTAGTTTCTGGCTAGAAGCAGTAGAGGCTTTCCTCCCATTACATGTAAAGGTTGAATGTCAGTACTGTGAACAAGCTGCTGATGAATCTGAAGCTGGAAAGCTGTGCTTGTTGTAAGGCAGTACTAAAACGGATGGGCTACGTTTTGGACCAGGGGAGCTCCAGTCTTCCAATACATTTTAAAATAACAGGCTAGTTCCTTTCCTTAGTGTTGGTTGAAGATGTCTCAGCCCTGAACTCTTTTTTTTTTTTTTTTTTTTAGCTAAAATTATCTCTCTGCTGCAAAGTGACAGATTTTGGAAGTGTCAGGGATTCTATATCTATAGTTAAAGAAGAAGATATGTTCTCCATCAACGATACAGTCTGAAGATGCTCACAGTACAACTGCATGGTTTTGTGTGAATATAAAATCAAGCAATTTAGTAACAATCTTGTCTTTCAGAGCTTTAATTGAATCAGCAAAGCTCCATATTCATAGTTAATCTTGTTAAAAGCATCAACTTGATTTAGAGTATGGAAGGCAGGGAGCTGGTTTTGTTGCTTTCAATAGTTCCCTGAGAGACATTCAACTCTAAAACATGTTAATACTGTTTGGAGGAAGCATTGCTACCACTATCTGAAAAAGTCCTGTTTCGTATTGTTCTGCCTCAATTCTACATGACTTGTTACTTAAGATACAATTAACAAGAAAACATTTGTTCAGTTTCCTCTGAGGATTTCAGAACAATTTTTATCTAAATTAAAAACAAGAAAAGAGCTGAAAATTGACACAATGGAAAGCCAAACATATAGTAAATACTACTATTAATTATTAGTAAATTAAGTACAAGAAAAAACAAATTGATATGTACTGCTATTGAAATGCAGACATTAAAGCTTACAGTTGTGTTGGATTTTATTGGTTTTGTTTTGTTTTTTTAAGAAGCAGAGGAAGAAAGGAAACAAAAATATTCCTTCACTAAAATACCGTCACAAGGTTATTTTGAAGTAGGGACATGCACAGTGAGTTTGAAGTAGTTTTTTATTGCAAAGTATACTGATCTCAGAGATGTGCTGTTTAAATATAGATAGCTCCTATACATGTAATCCAGGACACATTTCCACAGGCAAGTGAGGAAACATCTAAAGAGCAGTTATGCATCCTGACCACGATCACTGCAGAAGCAACTGGAAATCATCAGTGCACTCAGAAGGTTTTCAAATAATCTCCCTGAGACTCGTAAGAGTGGATGAGATCAGCTGCCCTCTGAAACCTCTTTTCCACCCTGCTGACAAAAAAGAGCACTTAGATGATTAGCCTTCATGGTCTGGAGCAATTTAGAGTGGTGAATCAGTGGTTAGTGGGTTTAGGCAGAAGGGTACACTTACCACAAATCTTTGGGTACCTCTAATTTGAATTGCCAAGCTACTTCCACACGAAAGAACCACAGCTCTGCACTTCAATTGCTTTTACTAAGTATTCTCTTTGAGTCAATCTGTATTCCACTGTAATCAAGAATACTTTGTACCAAACCTCCTTTATAATAAAAGGAAGAGTAAACTGATTTCACTCAGCTATTCCACACAAACCTTCAACTCTTCTCTACTAACAAACACTTACTTGTATGTTTTACATTTGACTCAACTACTACATCTCCTACTCTTTCAGTGATTATTTGATCAGACATCTATCATATTCAAGAATATCTGGTCATGATTAAGAATAACAGGTTTTTTTTCCTTCAATTTTACCTGGTATATTAACATTCTCCTGAAGCCACTCTGTCATTTCCTTTATTCTAATTGAATTAAATAGATCATGCCTGGAGGTCAATAACGCATCCCCTAAACCACCTCAAGAGACGCTGTTGACAACTGACACAGACTTTTTGACTGCCTAGTCTCCTTTTAATTTCTGAACTAAATTTATTTATTTTGACAATATTCTGGTTCTAAATCCTTCTCCTTTTGAAGAATATTCTGATATTAAAAATATGTGAAGAATCACTTTAAGAATTCAGCATAACAGAAGAGGAAGTTTGAATTGCCTTTTGAGTCATACAAATAAGGTCTATGGATAGCCTTTCATATGTCTAATTTTTTTTCTTTTTTTAAAAATTATACATATTCAGAGGTTTACATCAAAGATATCAACAATTTTGAAGAAGGATGGCATAACCCCAAGCTAAGTAACTCATCCTTCTGGGCTATCTTCATGACAAAAAATTATCTCAGCAAATAAGATTTGTATATTGCCAATTTTGCCAAAATTATCAAATGATCATTGACTGCTCTTTCTTCTTTACATTTTGTAGACACAGTATTATTAGATGACTCATCTAAGTTCAAATGGCAAGTATTATGCTGAGGAAGCAGTAAAATCCAACCTCACTGGATACTGGAGTCCTCCATCTTAACATCAGTGTCCAGTAACAATGAAAAACTCTGGCAGAAGCAATGATATATATATATACAAATGTTCAGATAGAAACTTAAGTGTAGGTTACATGCACAAAGCTGCCATCTGGTATTTATGAGAAAAAGAACAAAAAGAAGTGAAGAAAAAAACCCAATCTTTCAAAGTACATTGAGGCTCATGTAATTTTGTGGTCCTTATTAAGGCTTTTTGGAAATGTGTTAGTAACTTGAAAAATTTCAGTTACAACACAGGAAAATCTTTCATATTTGATTTAAAAGAAGTTTTGAGCTAAAGGCAACAACAAAAGGCCCTTCCAGTGTTGAGCTGAAATGAAGTGAATATTTTACAATTAGAAACCCTGATTTCTGTTTTAACTATAAACATGAAACCTGTTCTATATTCAAGATGAAAATGTATCTTATGGAAACCAGTGAGAACTCTTGTCTCTGACTTTAGTGACATGAACATTATTTTTTCACTCTTCTGTCAATTAAGTCAGGTTGCAGCGCTACTGTCTGGTTAAGTGACTCACATGCTAGAGTGAGGTCCTCTTATCTCTACCATCCCTTCATGTCAGTTCTCCATCTCTGCATAGAAAATAAAAACTACATATACACTTCTTTCCACCATCTTTTTATAGCAGAGAAAAAGTATAAGTGCTGGGTACTGTCTGAAGAAAGGAAAGGGGAAATGGGAGATGAAATAAGTAAAAACAATTCTATTTTTAAATCAGAAAAAGACTCTTTCAAAGAATTCTTACTATTTTAAATTGTAATGAAAACAAGAAACCAAGTTAAAATCAAAGTCCCTTACTATGTATCTTTGCTATATGAATCCCTATATCTTTTGTCTACTTCAGTTAAAGCACATTCTTTATTTGCCATAATTTTTGCAATATTTGTATCAACTATTTATTTCCTACTTTCATTTAGTATCTGTAGAGTTGCTGTGAAACCCTTATCTATGATGTCATCAGTCCAAATAGTAAACATCAGAAGAAAGAGAAATGCGAAAAGCAGTAAAGAAAAATAGAGATAATATTTCTACAGTAGAGAATGATATTGGCATAACTTTTACAAGGCACCACATTTGAATCTGTGAAAAAATGTGTTTTCACTCAAGAATGATAACTGGATTCCTTGTATTTCTCCTGCACTGGGTCTGGGTGAGATGGAGTGAATTTTCTCCATAGTAGCCTTCATAGTGCTGTGTTTTGCATTGGCAGCTAGAAAGGTGTTGATAGCACACCAGTATTTCAGCTACTGTCTTTCTCAGTATCAAGGCTCTCCAACATTCCATCCCTCAGCCCCTTTAGGCTGGGTATGGGCAAGACCTTGGAAGGAAGCATAGCCAGGGCAGCTGACCCAAACTAACCAAAGGGATATTCCATACTGTTTGAGGTCTGCTCAGCAATAAAAGCTATGAGAAAGTGGTGGAGGGTAAAGGGAGCAACCGCTATACATAGTGAAACCCTGCATCCTGGGAAGTGGCTGGACATCACCTGCTGATGGGAAGTAGGGGATATTTTGTTTACCTTTGCTTCTGCATGAGACTTTTGCTTTTGTTTTATTATACTGCCTTTACCTTGCCCTACTAGCTCTTTTGTATCTTATTTTCTCCACATCTTACCCTTCACTCACCTCCTCCCCTCCTCGGCCTGTCAAGTAGGAAAGTGACAGAGTCCATTGGTGGGCACCTGGCATCCAGCCTAGATCAATTCACCACAGTTCTTTTTGGCACCCAGCATGATGACTGACACTGATTGAATTTGAAGTGCCTACCAAAGCTACTCCATCACTTTGCTCCTCGGCTGGGCAGGGGAAAGAAAAATATGTTGAAAGGCTTAACTTGGGGAAATTATATGATTACCAATCAAATCCAATTATGGCTGTGAAAAAGAAAACCTAAATCTTTAAATGTCTTTCCTCCACCTCTTTTTTTTTTTTTTCCCCACTCCCATCTTCATGTCTGATTTCTCTACTTCCTCTTCTCCTAGAAGCACAGAGGGAGGGGAATGGGAGTTCATCACACATTGTCTCTGCTACCCTTTCTGCCTCAAGGAGAGGTCTACCCATTCTCTTCCCCTGCCTCATCTCCCCCTCATGGGAAATAGTCTTCCATGAACTTCTCCAAGTGAGTCCTTCCCATAGGCTACAGTTCTTCATGAGCTGCTTCATCATGGGTCCTTCAGGAAAAGACTGCTCCAGCATGGATCCCCCACTGGATCACAAGTCTCAATGGCAAACCTGATCTGGAGTGGGGTCCTCTTTCCACAGGTCTACAGGTTCTCCCAGGAGACTGCTACAGCATGGGCTTCCCATGTGGTCACCACCTCTTTTGAGTACATCTACTCACTCAGGCATGGGATCCTCTCCAGACTACAAGTGGATCTCTGCTCCCCTGTGGCCCCTATGGCTTCAGGGGCAGGTCCTGCCTCACCATGGGCTGCACAATGGGCTGCAGGGGAATCTGCTCCAGCACCTAGAGCACCTCCTCCTACTCCTTCTGCACAGATCTTGGTGTCTGCAGAGCTGTTGTTCTCACATTCTCGTTCTTCTCTCTAGTTGTAATTGCTGTTGTGTAGAGTTGTTTTGGGTATTTTTTTCCCCTTCTTGAATCTATTATCCAAGAGACGTTACCACCATCACAAATGGGTTCAGCCATGGCCAGCAGTGAGCCTGACTTGGATCTAATTGGCATTGGCTCTGTCAAACACAGTAGAAGCTTCTATTAGCTCCTGACAGAAGCCACTTCTGCAGCTTCTCTGCTGCCAAAACCTTGCCATCTCCTCACACTACCATTTAAAAAAAAAAAAAAACAACAAAACAACAAAAACAAAACAACCAAAAAATCTGTCTAGGAAAACAAAAATAATTTTTTTCAACATTTTTTGTATGCACATGTATATGTTTCCATTACACTTCCTGCTAAAATATGATATTTGTATTTCCTGTATTTCCTGCTCAGCAAACTTCACATTGCACTGCAGAAGTGGTTGCATTTTCTTTGTCAGCTAAGAAGTATAATTATTATAAATATAAGATTTATGCAGTGTAGAAAGAAACCCAGATAATTCTACCAGTGAAAAATATTGTGTGGGGTTAAGAGAATGGGGAAGAGATTGCAGAAGAAATTACAGTCACCTGAGTGCCATATATATTCAAGGCATATTTGAGTAGTGAAAGGATGAGGTTAGGTCTGGGAAATCTGTGTGCACATAATACAACAAGAAGAGCAAAATTTTGCTATGGAGTTAGTGAGTTAATTTGTATTTTTAAACAGCTATGAAAGCAGATAGATTTCTCTAACCTGAGGCAAATTAAACTGAGGTGTCTCAGATAAGAGTAGAGCAATATCCTCACCACAGAGAGAAAAGGTCCTCAAGAAAACAAATTAGTTTGCCAGATGCCTAGAGTCAGAAATGAATCTAAGTCACACTGTTCGACAGACAAGATGGCATTTCCTGACCCAAATAGCTTACTGTCTACAAGTTTTCCTAAAGTGATACCCAGTATGAAAAGTGACTGCTAGGGATTGTTGTTCTTGTATGGAAAAGTTAGACATATCCTCAATGCAGAAAGTTCAAAGTAAATCCTTTTCATTTATTACTTTACTATTAATCTTTAAGAAGTGTGTATATCGTAGAAAGATTTGTTAAATGAGTATTTGTAGCATCTATATGCAGATTTCTCTTTTTATACTGTCACAGATTTTTGACAGCTCTAAAATCATTAAAAATGTTGCTACCCATCATATACATGTTTAAAACCCCATAAATCTGTTCTATTTCACTGAGGAAAAAATTCCATGCACAATTGTAACATCTAGAAAAGTCCTATCAACAAATCTTTCTTATCTACAACCTGTTAAAAAAAAATTAAAAAAGCAAGCATCACAATCATTTCCATCTTACCTTAGGTGATCACTGCTTTTCATATAAAAAAATTTCTGAAGAAGAACTCAGATGTGTTGATCTACAGTACCTTTTAAAGATTTTTAGTTGTTCCAGAGTATGTATGTTTGGTTTCACCAGATGATTAAACAAATAGAGAGTGGATACACATAACAAAAATCTGGGCAGTGGCAGAACATATGGGCATCAAGACTGTTTCATAATGTCCTGGGTTTGTCCAGGATAGAATTAACTCTCCGTAGCTGCCGCTGGGGCCGTGTCCAGGCTGTTCAATCCCACGTGACATCACGCTCGGGATATCAGGGCAGCAGCTGGGCCGGGGCGGCGCTGCGGCCAGTGCGGGAACTGCAGTTCTGCCGCCGGGCTGAGCGCCGTGAGCAGTTACATTGGGCGTTTTTTTTCTTTATCCTTGGGCCATCATTGTAACTGCCTGCTCTTTGTGAAGTTCTAGTAAATTGTGCTTATCTCAACTCAGAAAGTTCTAGAACTCTCTCTTGATTCTCCTCCCCATCCTGCTGAGTTGGGGAGGAGTAACTGGGTGGTTTGGTTATTGCTCAGTTAGGGCTAAACCACCACAGTCCTTTTTGGCACCCAACGAGGGGCATGAAGGGTTGAGATAAAGACTGATCTGACAAAGAGTGTGTTGAAATTTGTGATATAACTTTCTCATAGTGACCATACAACAGATAGAATGTTTGCTCAAATATTCACATGGTGGTTCTATCTGAAGTCTTATGTACTCTATGTGTTCCCTGCAGTGCTGTTTATCACCTCAGGGAAAGTAATGAAAATGACAATTTTGCTATACTGGGTTCTTTCAGCTTATGATACCATTATATCGTTGGTTATAGGACTTAGTTGGTATTTCTATGCAGCTTATGGTCACTCCCATACCTTGGGCTCTTCCTTTCAGAATTCATTAGCAATTTAAACTAACCTATGGAGAAGACAAGGGAGGATACTTTTTCCTACCCTTTTACTTTCTCTTTCTCCTTCTGGCTGGTTAAAACAACATCTGATAAATTTAGGTATTCTTGGGACATTCCAGTTATCCTGCTTTTACTGTTACGTCTCCTGAATATGCTTCATATCTTGCTTAAGGTTGTAACATTCATTAAAAGTCTCACCCAAAGATCTGCCCCAAGGCTGCGTAGTAATGGGTGGAATGGCATATGGGAGAACATGGGCAGGTACCTAGAGAACTTCTCAGCCCCAGTGGTTTGGAACTTAACCCTAGACAGGTGAAGAAAGGGATTGAATAGCCTGGCCACGCCCCCTAGCGGCAGCTGGGGAGAGTTAACTCTATCCTGGCCAAACCCAGGACACTGAAATATTCTGTTCTTCACTTTATCAATACTTATCCTGAAATGTTGAGAAACTATCGCAGAATTACAGAACGATGGGGCTGGAAGATCACCTAGTCCAAGCCCCCTGCTCAAGCAGGTCCACCTAGATCAAGTCACTTGGGAATGAATTCAAACAGGTTTTGAAAACATCCAGAGACTGAGACTCCACAACCTCTGTGGGCAGCCTGTGCCAGGGCTCCCTCACCCTCACAGTGACAGTAAAGACAGTAAAGAAGTTTTTCCTTAAGTGGAAATTTTTGTGTTCCACCTTATATCCTTTACACCTAGTCCTATCACTCTACACTACAGAAAAAAAGGGCTCTTCTATCACTTTGGCATGTACCTTTAAAATACTTGTAAGTATTAATGAGATCTCATCTCAGTCTTCTCTAAGCTGAAACTATAAAATGTAATGTTGAATGAAGAAGAGAATCATGATGTTACACATTTTAAAGTGTCAAAGTATAGTAAATGTAATTTGTCTTATTTTGTTGGTTGTTTTTTTTCCCCATTGATAACAATATTTTAGAGTTCTCAGAGTACGAAGAGATAAAATATTCTCTTTTAAACACAGATTATCTTTCTTATCAGATCAATACAGTTTATTTTTTATTGTTTTCTCACAGCAACAAACTTAGTATTTGAGTGTTTTTAAATGCAGACCTGTAACTACTGAATCCCCTGTCCTTTGTATATCTAAAACTCCTGTTGACATTATCACAGTGCATTGATGACAACTTGCTGACACAGGCAGTTGAAGAGGCAACAAGGAGGGGTGTGCTGCTAGACTTTGTACTGACAGAAAAGGTCTTGAATGGGGATGTGAAGGTTGGGGCCAGCCTTGTCTGCAGTGACCATGAGATAGTGGAGTTCAAGATCCTGCATGGAAGAAGCAGGGCACCAAGAAGGACCGTGACTCTGGATATCAGGACAACTGACTTTGACCACTTCAGACATGCTTGGAGGAATATCATGGGGTAGGACTCTAGAAGGTAGGGGTGCCCAGGAAAGCAAGTTAATCTTCAAGTGTCAGTTCCTCCAAGCTGAAGGTCAGTGTATTCCCATGAGTAAATAGGTAAAGTAGATAAGAGCCTGTCATAGATTTGTGTCAAGCTATTTTTAACTTGGTAACAGAGGAGGGAGCTGCAGTGCTGGTCCCAGTAAGCCGTTCTCAAAATATCCTTCGTTTCTGAGGTGGACCAATCTCCAGCCTGGCTGGGCCAATCTGGTGCCTCTGGCATCACTATTTAAGAAAGAAAATCTGAGCCAGAAAAGGACGTAGAGAAATAGTACAAGATGGGGGTGACCATGCAGATCCCACAGTCAGAGAAGGAGGAAGGAAGGAGGAGCACCTGACTGGAGACCCCTCTGCAACCCGTGGTGAGAACACAGGCTGTGCCCCTGCAATGCATGGAGGGCAATGGCAGGACTGAGAGGAGGTGGCTGTGGCGCAGGCCATGCTGGAGAGCCTGTGGGCCAAAGAGCAGACCCACATATGAGGCAGAGAGGAGCTGCAGCCCTCGGGATGAACACACATCAAAGCGGCCTGTGCAGGGTTGCCTGAAGTGTGAGAGACCCTGTGCTGGAGCAGGAAGGACCAACGAGGAGCCTGCCTGCCCTGAGGAGAGACAAACTGAAGAAGCCAACGGGAAAGGGATGACCGAAACCCTCACTCCCTGCCCCCCGAGCCATGCAAGGGAGAAGGTGAATACACTGGGATCAGAGCTCTGAGCTGTTTTGCCTGGGACCATAAGTGACAATTGAGCCTTCTCTGTCCTATGGACATTTCAAAGGCCCTTAGTTCTTACTCCTAGATGGTCCTTTGTTCCTAGATGGGCTTAAACCATGACAGAGCCCTGTGTGAATGAACAAGGAGCCTCTGGAACAATTCAAATGTATAAAGTCTATGGAATGTGGTAAAAGGGATTGGTTGCTTGGGAGTATAGGAATGATATAAAAATATGCAGAGATGACACAAAGAAGACTAAAGCCCTCTTAGAATTGAATCTGTCAAAGGCTGTAAAGAACAAGAAGGGCTTTTTCAAGTACCTTCGTAGCAAAAGAAAAGTTAGAGGGAGTGTGAGCCTGCTGCTGAACAGCATTGGAGAGTGCCCCAATAATGGAGAATACAGAGAAGATTAATATGCTGAGTGCTTTCTTTGCTTCAGTCATTACTATGGAGGCCAGCCCTCAGGAAGTCCAGTCCCTGGAGTTTAGAGAGAAAGTCTGGAGAAAGTCCCTTAATTGAGGAGGATTGAGTTAGACACCTGTTAGACAAGTTGGACAACCACTGATCTGTGGGTCCTGACAGGATGCAGGTGTCTAAAGCACCCTTTGTCTTTCTTAGTCTGTCTTTGCTACTGGGGGGAGCATTTTAGAAGAGAAGGTGTTTGCCCTGGCTGATGAATGAGGGGATGACTGGTTCCCAGTTAAGTATGTTGGGGAAGGGGCCCCTTTTGTCCTCTGTAGAAACATCATGACAAAGCAAGAAAACTTGAGGGACACCACAATCCACCTCTCCTATATGGCAGAAAAGTGCTAACCTTCCTCTCTAAAAAAACACATTCGATTCTATGCCAGAATCCTCAGTGCTTACTGTGAGCTGTGCTTGGGTGCTGGAAGACAGCTGGGAAATTAGCCTTGCATCCACACACTTGCACTGTATCTTCCTGGTGCTTACTCAAACCCCTTCAAAGCTCACAGCTTTAAAACCCAGCCATTTCTTTCCAGCCTTCTTCCCAATTCTTACTTGGCTCTTATTTTTGTTTTCAGAAGTGCTACTAAGTCATGTACGACAGCTCAGCTGTACCAGGCTGATGTATGAGACTGGCATCGCAAGTTAATGTCAGAATATTAGATGTGGTTTGCAGTTAGCTGTCTGTAGGGACTAAATGGCTGCACAGCCCTTTCTGAGTCTGTGACACACTACACACATTATAAGATACTAACAGGATTATCAAAAATCTTTGCAATATCCTTATGTGATATAAATGAATGGCTGTATATAAAGTGTAACTGCCAGAAGTTTGCTCTAGTGTGTTTCCTTGTCCTCAGTTTCTGTTTGCAATATATTAATAATAGTTTTCCTAAAGACAATTACTCAAACCACAACTACATGTAATATTTCCACAACCCCTATTTTGCTGGATAGTGTTCTGATACAGTGGCTGCCTTTTGTATTCTCTCTCAGAACAAATCAGAGCTTAATAATAGAGCAAGCACAGAGATGTACAGAGAGAGCATTAAAGTCACCTCCACTTCTTCTAACAAACACATTGCCATCTGTCATCCCTGTAACAGTCTGTGAAGGCAAAGAAATTTCAGTCTGAAGAAATGATCTAGAAAGAACTAGTTATTGCATTTGCATTGATTACTGAAAATGTGCTGCTATGAGAGTGAATCTGTTTGGGAATGGGAGTCTGAACTCTTACAATCTCATACAGAGGTACAGAAGAGAAAATAGGAACCTAGGGAAAGGCATAATTATAGTGTCTTCCTGTCAAATGGTAGGAGAGATAAAATGTCATCTTCCTGCATAACAAATAAATTAAAATTTCAATATTTAAGTCCTTGTCGTAGAGAAGATCTGTCACAGAATAACTATTAATTTCTATGTTGCCTCTAGGGTAATTTTTCACCATTGAGGGCATTTGACTGTTAAATGCTAATAAGAATGAAATAAAAGCTTATGAAGTCTGAGATATCTAATCAAGAAAACCTAGAAAAGATTAAAATTACATCCCCCTCCCCTCCCTCTTCTTACAACAGTTGCTGGTTGTGATATCCAGATGTGAAGCATCTAATGAACATAATGGCATCTATTTTAGGAACTACTGTAGCATCAATATTACTTTGCAGATCACGATGCATTAGAAAAAAAATAAAGACAAGGAAATTATGGTGTCCCTGTCATTTGACTTCATCAGTGGCACTTTAGTTCATCTTTGAAGCCTGTCAGACTCTCAGTAAACAACATTACTTCAGTGTCATCTATATTCACCAGAAAATCCTAATAGCTGCTGAGGTAACCTTGACTGCCAGTCATGGACGTGAATGGTAACTGACAATGCCCACATTTAGGGGTCTGGTCACATCACACTTATCCAGACAGTCTTTGCTTCTCCTTTCCTCACACTTGCATTTCTTTGTATTGTCACATCACTTCTTTACTGGACCCTCTACAACTTTTCCTTTCTAACTATCTCCAAAGAAGAGGTGCAAAAATATTAAAATGTGTAGTTTTGCTCAGCAACTAAAAATAATAATTAAAAAAATATCACCACCATGCAGTACTGAGAAATGTTGTTTCATGTAAAATCAAAAGCATTGTAAAGAAAAAAATGGGTCATCATTCTTTTAAACTTTTTTCTTGTGTATCAAAAGTTAAAGATATTTTTTGGAAAAAAATCCCCAAACAACAATTTTCCAAGATAAATGCTTAATTTCAAAACTCACTGTTTGTCTGAATTCAATTTTTATAATGATGTCTTTTTGGAATCCCACTTTTTGACAAATTTATTGCTCAGAAAAATCAAGTAGCCTACCCCTTTGACTGACATCCTCCTTCCATATACTTCTCATCCTCTCCTTGGCAGCCTCATGGGGAGCACAAGGTGAGTAAGGCCTTGTGTGCCCTTGAAGACGGCGTAATGAGGAACAATCAGAACTTAGGAATCAGAAGTAGAAGCAGATGAATACCAAGACCACTGTAGAAATCACTGAATTTCTGAAGTAGCCCTAAAGTCATGAGGACTGTCACTAGAGGCAGCTTTTTGAAGAAAATCTCTCAGATGTTACCTGAATTGCCTGCCAGGATTTTACCTTGATCTTTCAAGAAAAGTGTATCAGGAACTCAAGGGATATACTCAAGTGTATCAGGAAATTAACTGGGAAACAATGAGTCAAAATACATACAGACGTTGCAAAGGCCAGAGCCACAGATGCACAGGCATCTTTCCTCACCTACCACCTTAGTAAGCATCACGTTGATATCTACTTAGCAGATAATTATCTCCTAATTATTATTCCAACCAGTTTTGCCTTGTTAGCTGTTATCTTGGTGCTTTTTCCCCCCCACCCCCATTCCACTTCTGTTGCCATAGAGATGGGAAGCATAAGTTGAGATCACAGCAATGTTTTGTTCACAAAGCAGGGATCACGTGCTAGACTTGTAGGCAGAGTACTTAAACTAAACTCCTTCCTTGAAAACTGGAAAGGCTTTTTTTGTTATGACACTTGACAGTTTTTATAGTCATTGTGCCTCAAATGGCTTCCTGAAAGCCCATTGAAAAATTATTATGACTCTAGGCAATCTAACTACATTTTTTTTAATTTACATTTTCCACATCGTCATCATCCGGAAGAATGAAAGTAGAGGAAAGATCTGGTCTTCAGGTATACCTGTGGAACCTCATTGTCTTCAAGGTTCATTATGTCGTGTGCTTGCAGGTGAAATTGTACAGTAGTAAGTCAGGGTATAAAGTACCCAGAAAGCCTTTGTTTCTGCTGCCAGGTGAGAAGAATACAGCTTAATTGTTAAAGCTCAGAGTGAGCTTCTAGGCTAACAGCTTAAAGAAGAGAAAGTTCTCAGGAAAACTGTTGCAGAGTGGGGTTGAGATTTAACTTGGACACATCATGTCCATGGAAACTATGCAGGACAGTGTCCTTCACCCAGGATACAAAGAATTAATCTTAATTTATGAGTACCCTGCAAAAAGACACTTGAGAATCCAATGGTCTTTACAGCTTTAACAGCCATTATCTCTGCATCTTAGTGTCTTTTCAATAGGTAAGACCTTGCTCAAAAACATTGTAAAGAGAAGGAAAATGAGAACTTCTCTATTTAAAAGCATTTGATGATCTATGGGTCAGAATTGCTATTGGTGCATGAAAGGGTGATAAATAGCAGCTGTGAGGTTTTCACAGACAAATGAGAGTGTAGCTGAAGAATGACGTGCATTGCTCATTTAGTTGCTGGATTCCTCAAAAGAAAGATTTGCATCTACAATTTCTGCAAGTGCATAGAACACTGGGACAAAAACATAAAGTCTTATTTGAAGATTGCAGCCAGGCTCAGAGTGTTTATACTTGGAAATTTGATATGGATTTTACATCTGAAATTGACAAATTGTGAATCATATTCTAAATAAAATTTAATGCATATTCCCTCCTTACAGCATCCAAACATTAGCACTCCTCAAGGAATAACAACTTCATCATTTTGGGGAAAAAAATAGGGTTTTAAAATTCATTTTCTCTTTCCTTTTTGATCTGTGAAGCAATATTAGACAAGAGGAGACTGCCGGGGGATCTCATTGATATATACAAGTATATAAATGGTGGATGTCAGGAGGTTGGGGCATCCTTTTTTTTTTCTGTTGTATCTAGTGATAGGATAAGGGGTAATGGGATGAAGCTGGAACACAAAAAGTTCAATTTGAACATAAGAAAATAATATTTTACTGTGAGGGGGATGGAGTTCTGGCACAGGCTGCCCAGGGAGAGTCTGGAGTCTCCTTCCTTGGAGTTCTTCAAAACCCACCTGGACCTGTGTGACCTGATCTAGGTGGATCTGCTTCTGCAGGGGAGTTGGACTACATGATCCCTGAATGTCCCTTCCAGCCCTTGAGATTCTGTGATTCTGTGTACTGCATTTACTACTCAATGAAATGCACACTTCTTTATGGTGCAGTTCTGCAGCAATAAACTTGAGTCCAAGCTTTATGTTCTTCTGCCATTAAATGCCTAGCATTTTATTCCACTTGGAGATTAAGAAAAAAGGTTAAATAAAAGCTGTAGAGCATATGCTCAACAGGTTAGAGAAAAAATTATCCTTGTGGCTGTGCCATGCTATTTTACTAGTTTCTTAAAATAGTGCTGTGTAAGCATTGTTAGAGTGAAAAGGATACTTTAGAAACCATGTTCCACAAAAACAGCTCTAGAGCAGTAAAAACATCAAATTACTTTATAACAGTGTATTCCTTTATAAGCAGGATGGTATGCAAGATTTACAAGTTGCAGAGGAGGAAAAAGGAATTAATTTTCTGATGTTTTGCTCAAGAATACCAGAAAATTGAACTTTCTCAACTCATACTGGACTCACATCAAATATATGATGCCAGACAGAACATTCCTTCTGAAAGGATTCCACCTACCAAGTTCTTTGCAATCCAAGGGCTCTACTAGTTTTCAAAGAGAAAGGAACATAGTGCAGAAGCTGTCATCTGCTAAGGATGCCTACAACCTCAACATGCCTGTGGGAAGTTTTGAAGACTGCTTCTTCTTTGCTTTTGCATTAGAAATTCATTTAGATTGAGCTAAACAATGAACACTGTCACAGGCCAAACAAAATAAAGAACACATTTATGAGCAGTGGAAGGTGAAACAACTATTCTTTTAAAATTCAAACTATTTTAGGCTGAGAATAAGCAATGCATCAAGAGCAGTAAACAAATATTATACTTTAAATCTTTAACATATAATTTATGTCCTTTTTGGTTCCAGAAAACTAAAGGATAAAGAAATAATTGAGAACCATGCTTCAGTTTTCAATATTTATTCCAGTGGTGTTAAAATAAGCTGCTTCTTGTTCTACCATCTTATTTGTCACCTCATTTTCCACAGCAGTAGAGGAAATAATGGGATAATAGCTTCTTAGGCAATTACTGAAGAACTCTAGGATAGATTAATATTGTATTCAGCTAACAAGTGATAAACACAGGTCATATGGAATGAATGGCATTGAGGATAACCAGAATCATCAACAGATAGCCTGAACATTGCTGTTTCAAAGTATTTCTCTCATTTCTAACAGTGTGTAAGATACAACCTGTTAGAAATCCAAATTGTGTTGGCACAGCTGCAACCTGTGTCAGCCCAGAGGGAAAATATATTGTTACAGTGATTAAGGGCACTACAGCTATGAGAAGATGATACACACTACATCCAGTACGTCTTGATAACCTCTCTGGCACAAGTATCTGGAAGGCAACGTAAGGCAGTAAAAATGACAGATCATTCCCCCTTAGACCTTGACACATCTAGTAGTCCCATTAACAAATTTCACTGCAAAAAAAAACATCACCTTGCTGTTGTTTTAAATGTAGTTTGAGGATAGCATCCAGACTGCAATTGTATCTGCTTGACTGTCATACCTCTATGAACTTCAGCTGCCTCATCATTTACTCATGTAGCACATCCACCTAATACATATTAGAATACATTGGATTGCCTGTGTTCAAAGCAATCAGCCATTGTTAAGTGTTCACTTGTCTGTGACTTGATTCTAGGTAGCTGGGGCAATCAAGCAGCCAAGTGGAGGGCAAACATTATCTTGCACTGAAATTCTAACTTTCTACATGTACATTTTGTAGAATAACGACATATGGCCCAAGGATATTCCTACAGTATAAGTTCAACGATGTAGTTAGTGTTTAATGTGACTAGTGATGCACAACTTAAAGATGTGTTCTTACAAACAAAGAAATCCTATTATCTGTGTCTTTGAAAATAGCATTTCTGTTAGATGTTCATGTGATGAATTTTCATAAACCTTTACACTTACAGAAGACAAACCTGATCATTATTAGAAGAGCTTCTCTGCTAAATGTCACTTAGTATGTTTAGATACTAATAGTGAGTATACATAAAGAAGTCAGTAACAAAGGGGATGAACAGAACTATGAAACAAATAAGACTTGCAATTAGAGAGAAATGCCTGTATTCCTGCAAAACTCACAGGGTTATCTGTATATGGATTCAGATGCAAACTTTGACCCAATTCCAGGAGAAGCCAAAAGTCTAACAGATAAAACACACACACAAATTGCTTGACACATTAAAGTGGCAGTTTTCAAATTTATGGGTGAACATTCTCTTAATACTGTGAGCTGTCACTGAAGCTGCTGTTAAAGCAGTTCCCAGATGATCAGCTCTTCATTTGCAACAGTACAAGCAGTACATGAGACTGACAGAGGCAATACTTAGTCCATCTACCCACTCAAAGAGAAGTGTAGTAACTGATATGCTGATTGTAAGAAAGGAAAAGAGAATTTTGCAGTTTTACACTGCATTGATGCAGTCTCTTCTCACTACTGGGTGAGACTCTTACTGACTGTGAGTGGCCTAGTACTTTATCATATAGCTGGAAGAGATTACCCTAGTCTTTCTGAGAAGTGCATGCATGTATCTCTCAGGATGACTGGGCCCTAGGGTGGGGTGAGAGCAACTGTAAAGAAGCAAAAACAAAGGAGGGTTTTAAAGGAGAAAGCTGGTATGTCATAAAGCATTATTGGAAGAAAAACATCAGGAAAAGAAGAAAACCTTATTTCAAGCTGTACCTACTGTCCCATATACAGAAATCATGGCTGGAATAATTTTTCTGTTAAAAAAACCCCAAGGCTCACCCAGAAACACCAATAATCAAGAGCCGGAGTTTTCAGCTACATCTGATTATTTGGAAAAAAGGTAGCTCCTAAAGGAACATAAGCTATTTGTCCATGGTATGAGTCACTATCAGAGATTCATGCATTTTTATTTCTACTGTCATGCCAGTGCTGATGACATTTGTACAGTTAATGGAAGCATTTTATTTATGGTAGCAGGTTCTCTGTTCTAGCAGTGTATTGGTTTCAAATGATAAGCTCCTGAAGTTCCTCAGCCTAGATTCCTTTATGTGTTCTGTTCTTTTATTTTCTCAGAGTTTCCGAAGCAGAGGGAGCCATGGGCATAAGTCCATTCATTATAGCACAGCTTCCAGAAAAGGACGTGAAATACTTTTATCATTTGCAGAGCCAAATACACTGAAGTTCATGCTTCCAACTCAAGTTATTTCAAGACGAGGTTTATAGGATCTTTCTCTTCTTACTTAGCTTGCCTGCCTTTACCATACTTTATTCTCTCGGCTTACTTTATAAACTACTTATTCAAAGATATTTAGAAATAAATTCCAACTTGACTAAAGACAATAGGAGGTTTGTCATCAACTCCAATGTATTGTCCTTACCATTTGGTATCTCAGCATTTATAGTGTTATTTGAATGAGCTTTTCAACTGCATCCTGCTTGAGGCAGAAATATCTAATTTTATATCTGTATGCCACCAAGCTTCATTGTTCCAACCTCCACTTGGATTATTTAAACAGAATCATAAAATAGTAAAATCATTTTGGTTGGAAAAGACCTTTAAGATCATATAGTCCAATGATTCCAGACTAAGCAGTCCCAATTCCCTCAGCAACTAGAAAGCTACTTGAAAGAAATTATACCATTTAAAACAATATTTTTCCAATTTCAGTACATTCCACTTACTATACTGCTAACAGCAAGACAAACAGCAGATTCAGACTGCACTTTATTGACTCGTCAAAGGACTTCCCTACTCTGCTGAGTTTGTTTTTAGCAAAGACACATACCAGAAGCCAGAAAAAAAATTATTTTCCGATCTTTAGATGTAAACAATGTAAACTTTATCTTCCTGATTATTTTATTATTGCATTTAATTGCCAATATGATTTATCTATTGCCTCAAATTGAAGTATGGTGCATTCATTTTAATAAAAAAGAAATACCAGATGCTGTAGAATTTCATCAAAATAACACTATATGCCTATGTAAGTATGATCCTGTGAGTGTTGATGAACAGCATGCTGACAACCAGCAACTTCATACAGAAGGATGGCAAAATCATATATTTGTCATTAGAGGCATATAGTATGACACTGTGGCACTAATCAGAACAAATTTTAACCAATAATATTATCCTTTCAGGATTTCTCTAGAGACCAGAGCTTCATTTATCACCCAATATATACTCTGCAATACAGTCAAGCTTCCAATTGACTTTTGTAATTTTGATTATTCCAATAAAATAAATGTTTCATAAAAAACTCTGAAAATACATCCAGTGGTAATATCTGCATAGATGCAGGCTAATAGACTATTTATCCTGTAGTTATTTACTTACATGTATATGTAGCTATAATGAAAGGACTAAAATCTGGAACTTTTCTGTTTTCAAAAGGTATACAGATTCCACTAAATTGGGCATATAATTGTGCCTACATATTACTTCAGGCATAGAAATGAGTGGCAAAGCTCCAGGTGAATTCTGTGTATGACCTCAGTAAAGGTATGAAATCTTTTGTAAGGCATTTCTATAGTAATGCAAAATAAATTCATTTTAATCATGAGATACCAGCAGCACTTAAACACTTTTCAACACAGTAGTTAAGTTTATTCCAAGTCTGTAAAGCTTCATAGGACATTTTTGGTAAATTCAATATTAGAAATATTATTTTCATAAGGATCACAGCATCAAATATACTATGTGGGAGTTTCAACAACAGACCCCAAAGAGGGAACAATACTACTGAGGAGGAAAACCACCTCTTGTTCTGTATTTCATAATGTGAAGAAACTGTGGAGAGTTTGCTGCTTAATGGTTTTAAGTTGCAGGCAAAGTCAGCAGTCATTATTCCAAGAGCTCATTTGTTTGGGTCAAGCAGAGAAAATTGTCAAACACGGTTATAAACAAGGCTATAGACACAAGGCAAATGATGTAGCTACAGCAGCTTCCTGACTGTTTTACACTCAAATTGACATTGTCCCTAGGGGTTGAGGAAGTGGGAGGAAAAGACTTCACTGAGGATTTAACTTATTTGATTTGAACTTTCTGCTGCTCTTATTCAAGGTAACAGTAAACCTGGTGCAATTGAAGTAAAAAAGAATTAGAATTCATCCAGCTATGCTATCTTTTTTTAATTACAGCTTAAACTGTAGAACTCACTGTCATAAGATATCAGAAAGGCTGAAAGGTTATTGAGATTCAAGGTAGCTTTGTAAGTGTGAATATGTACAACTATGTTAGATAAGATACAAGTTCATGACATAGTGCACCCATTAGTCTTATTCACGTTCTGTTTCAGGTTAATAATGTATCACAGAGGATGCTTATTTTTATGTAGGTTTCTCTCACCAGTATGCAAGAGCACAAGTCAGAAAAGGGAGTCTAAGCAAACAAAGCACTAGTTTGCAGTGCTGATATGTTTCTTTTCTTCCTTGCTGTCTAGCACAGAGTAACTAGTTGTGACAGACTAATATTGGAATTGCAGAATCACACAGAATCACAGAATTGCAGAATGGTAAGGATTGAAAGGGACCTTTAGAGATCATCTAGTCCAAACCCCCTGAAGAAGCAGGCCCACCTAGATCAGGTCGCATAGGAACATGTCCAGGCAGGTCCTGAAGACTTCCAAGGAAGGAGACTCCACACCCTCCCTGGGCAGCCTGTGCCAGTGCTCCATCACCCTCACAGTGAAATAGTTTTTTCTTATATTTAAATGGAACTTTTTGTGCTCCAGCTTCATCCCATTACCCCTTGTAANGGCCACAGGAAAGTGTCCAGACTGGTTTTGAAAATCGCCATAAAAGCAGACTCCATACCCTCTATGGGCAGCCTATGCCAGGGCTCCCTCCCTCTCACAGTGTATAGTAGAGTAAAAAGTAAGAGTAGCCCACAATTACATTAGAATGAAAAGCAAAGTTTTGTTTGTAGAGCTTTTTTTTCATCTTATTTTTTCTCCAGAAGACAATATGTCTCTTACCATAAAAATCAAAACAAGCTGCAGAGATGTCATGGAGTCTCAGCCTAAACCCAGATGTTGACTTCCAAACACCATTTCAGCTGCATCAGTCTCACCAAACATGGTTGGCAAAATAATTCTTTTGATATCTCAGTATCAATAAATAGCTTAATCTTCTTGCTAATGTTCCTATAAAAATATGACCTTCACCACCTAATAACTTTACTTTGCAAGAAACTCAGACATTTTTTGTATGCAAATCCAACGTGTTTTATGGCAAATGACCATAGGCATGAAAACGATGATGTCTCTACTAATTTATTTCGAGTTAGGATTTCACTTGTAAGTGAATTAATGCACTTCCTGCAGGAATTAATGCTAAAATAATATGAACAGCACTGTTTTTATATGGAGCCTGGTACCCATACAAATCCTGCATGAAGATAAAGAATATCAGTAATATGCTACAGGGTTCAAGATAATGAGAACAGAGATTGTCTCTTCTCTCTTTTTGGATTTTTTTTTTATCCATTTACTGAAGAGAGGCAACCAGGGCACTTAGGACCAATACATGCATCTCCTACAAACTTGCAGTTGCCTGGTACCCAGGGTCAAATCCAGAATCCTATAAAATAGCAAGGCTTGCTACATTTCAACAGGATAACAAACAAAACAAATTTGCTGCATAGAGCTTGCCACTTGTAAGCATTGATTACAGTTGTACAGATGAAATCTCATTTTCCCTCAAGGCCAAAATACCTGCATAGTTTTGTGAGGGCACTCATATTTGATGCTAAAAGAGTCATCAAATATAAATAAACAATCCTCAGCACTGTATTGAAGCCACAGTTTCACTTTCAGCTCAGTACTCAAGCTATTGTACCTTGTCCCTTAGCAGCAGTGTGGGTCCCGTCCTTCTCATCTCAGCATTGATAGAAGGAACAGACTTCAACACCTTACTGCCTCAAGTCTGAAGAAATGCCTTTGCTCTTCCTACGCTCCCATAGTGCCTGTTCCAACACTATTATTCCACAGCTGCCGTATCTGAAAAAAAAATAAAATAAAAAAGATGGAAAATCACACATATTAACACTCAGACAAACCAAGGAGCAACTGGAATTATAAATCTGTTACTTGAAGTCAATAGATACATGACCTGTACAGATGTGTTTAGGAAGAAATAGATTTTGAACATGTCTATACTAATCAGTCCTACATAGACTGTAAAACGTGAGCTACTGCATTTAAATGATAAAAAGAAGGCTCAGCATACTTAATAGTAATTTTATTTTTATGTTTATTAAAAACAATAAAAAGTCATTATGAATATTGCACAATAGATTATAATTTCTGCTTAAAAGACTTGCTGATTTTATAGCATGGCACTTTACCCTTATTTGACTTTCTGCAAATCCAAGCCATAGCACTTCACAGGAACAAGATTAGCTAATTCTGGTAGAGATAGTATTCAAGCTTTGCTGAAAAGTTCAGAGATGAGCCACTTTCCTGCTAATTTTTGTTGCCAATTCGAGGTTTTGCATTTTATAAAAAGATTAATTTTATACTATTGTTTAATTGTAACTAGCAAAGACAAAATAATGTATTTTTTAAATATTCTAAACATACAAATGCCTCCTATGAATAGTGACTGTTCCTTGCTGTCCCTTTAAATCTCTGATTTAGCAAAGTACTTGAAATACTTCATTTTAAACATATGGATAGTCTCATTAACTCCATTAAGAGTTAAATATGTGCTCAAAGCAGAATTTTTAGTGAATATAAATTTCCAAGAATAAATAGAGAACAATCTAAGAAACAAGTTTAGTACATAAAATGCTTATTAAAGCAGATCTTAATAATGCAATAATTATTATTTAAAAAAAAAACAACAAAAAAGATTTTGAAATCGTCAATGCAGCATTTGTATGAGGGAACTTCTCTAACTATTCCTTAATGTGATCTAAGTGAGATCCTAGGACT
Organism: Urocolius indicus; assembly: GCA_013401255.1. Lineage (NCBI taxonomy): Eukaryota > Metazoa > Chordata > Aves > Coliiformes > Coliidae > Urocolius > Urocolius indicus. The sequence continues at coordinate 152,954 of WBNH01005332.1, forward strand.
TGTGCTCCATCAAAAATCAACTAAAAGCTACTAACACAGCTTGAATTTTGAGCCCCTAGGTGAAGAATTATTTGCTCTACTTTCAAGAACATGTTCATTTCTCATTTTTATTCATTAGAATTTTTTAAAGCATAAACTAGGCCTGAACTAAAACATTAAGTGTAGCTTCACTTGAGGGTGATATTGGGGAGGATAATAATTGGGTTTTTCTTCAACATAAAGTCATTCTGGAAATCACAAAGGTATTTTTAATTTGCTTAAAATAAATTTAAAAAATCATAGTCAATTTTGTACATGGTGCATTTAAAAAAATATATCAGATTTAGTTCTTGTCTCAAAACATTATTGAAAAATTCTTGATAAAAGCTGTATGAAAATTTCTCTTTAAAAATAGCCAAGAGATCTCACTCTGTTTATCTACTGCTGTTTAAATCATGCCTAGAAGTGTATAAAGTCAACATCCAGGTACAATTGCATAGATGTGATTTTGGAAGTGGGAAAAGAAAGTTATGCTACTTGGAACATATATATAGGTAGTTATGTGTAATTTTAGCTGACAATTTTTCTAGGCTTCCCAGCAACTAAAGCTTCATTTTTCTGTGAGGATTCAAAATGAGAGGCCTGATTTTTGCACCAATGATCTATCAGGAGGAGCCAACATGGATTCACCAAGGGGAAATCCTGCTTGACCAACCTGATAGCCTTCTATGAGTGCATAACTGGCTGGATAGATGAGGGAAGAGCAGCAGAGTAAGGATTGAACAGTGAGGAGTAATATATTTGAAAAACGGGAAATTGATTTTTATTATTTGACATATATTCTAGACCAAAATTAATTAAGCCTGTGTATTGTGGTACAAAATGGACTATGTATTTGTCTTAGTTCATGAAGTAAAATTAGTGTGTAATGTACAAGATGAGCCAAAATACACTTTTCACCCAGATTTGAATACGAGTTTGGCACGCCTCACCAAATTATAACTAAGACATAAACCACTTTCTCCATGTTTACAAAATTTTATGGCATGAGTCTGAGGTACAAAACTGTGGAATTTCTTCCATTATCTTTTCTGACTTTTACAGGTTTTGATTTTTGTGATCAAGTGCATGCTGTCTTCCATTGTGAAGCTTAGAGGCATGAAAGTATAATTAAAATACATCACTGGAGATGAGAAACAGACAAATTAATTGGCTTGGAAACCTAATTTATACTCTTTAAACATTTATGAGGATGCTAAAATGAACAAAGGAATATCTCTCCAAAAGAATCATTATCACCTTCATTGTAACTTTTTATGCTACCTTTGAAAAATCTCTTGCTGTCTAATCAGATGCTGTAAATAATGCAGTGCTAATTATAATTTGCCACTGCATGATGTCTGGAAGGTTTCTTTAGTGAACTCATAGTGTTAACAAGAAGCAAGACTATCTTCATAAAGCCAGCAGGATATATAGAAAATATGGGATACAGATTTGCTTTTGGTTTTGTTTTTGGGTTTTTTTTTTTTTTTTATTTCCTTTAAAAAAATAGTTACCATCAAAAGGGTTAGGAGCTTGAAAATAATGTATGAGTCCTCAACTCAGTGAGTCCTCAGACTTTTAGATCTTTTCTTGAAACTCCTAATTAATTTTTCATTATGCCCTGGGATTTTTTGTCCATTTTCTTACATAGAAGACAATTTCTCTTTCTTTCTTTTTTTTTTTTTTTTTTCTTTAGAAATTAAGGCCTTTAGCATGAATAAATGTAGAAGTCATTCTGCATTTTTCACCCTCTGGATTTATGAGCTAGTTATATTTAATCTGGATATCTTAGCAACTGCTATTTGAGCAGCACAGAAAAATCTATATTTTTTAATATGAAAAAGGCAGAAGATGTAGATACTTAAAGAAACAAAACAAACAAAAAACCCCATACCTTTGGATATCCAGCAGAACAGACATTTCAGTTCCTTGCCACTCATAACAAGTAGCTTTCTGTATATTCATGTCTTGTCTTATTCTATTCAAATTTTGGAAGTGAACTTCTGACCATTAGTTAGAACACTTTACAAACCTATCTGGATGTTTCAGGTGCATTTTTCTTCTCATGAAAGACATTAAATAAAGTAAAAGGGCAAATCTCATTCATGAAAAGGAAGAAAATATCACAAGTAATCAACTAATAAATCTTTTTGCATCACTGACACACAGAAAAAGCAACACATGTTCCAAATCCACACTGAGACACAGCATTAATTTGAAAAACTGAATTTTACACATTACACATTAAGCCTCAGTTCTATTCAGTTTCAAATGATAAACCTCTAAGGCGTAAATTCACATTCCTTTGAAAATTCTATTGCATAATTTACTTATTAAAAAAAAAAGTATTTGAACATTGCTCAATAGCTCAGTGTTCCTAAGTATTCATATCAGTTTGAGACAACCCTAGAAAAATCCAGAATCCTTCTTGAACAGGCAGCCTATCCATATACCATATAAATTTCCAGTTTAACTGCAAGTGGGATCGTGCAGAAGACTGAGAAGACACTGAAATAAACTTTCTACACATGGTAGTGATATCAGCTCAGAAAACACTTCTTTCTTTTCTCTGTCAAAGAAGGAGAGAGATAAGATACATATAATAATTGTACCTTCTTTGTGGTCCACCAAGATCCAAAGGTTGGATTTTAAATTTCAAATGTCTGAATAGGAATGATATAACTGTGAAGAACCAACATATTCAAGAGAATATTCATCTGTGTGTGGACATACCTTAAATATTAAAAAAGTAAAATTTGTCAGGCACACACATTGCAAGCCATCCTCTCAGCTGTAATGAGAACATCAGAAGTTCAGTTCTCGCTGCTTTAGATTCAAATGGAGACAATACAGCTATGCTTTCATTATGTATTCTGAATTCAGTACTCAAAAGAGCTGAGCTACTTCTTCAGCATCTGAATTTCCTGGACAATTTCAGCAATATACTGTTAAGCCTTCAATCATTCTGTCAAGTTTTGGTCCAAGGCCACATATCTGGTCCAGTTATATCCTGTATCATTTCTGTATCTGCCCACCTAGCACCCTTAAGGCACTGAAAATTCATTTCCACGTTACTGCTGAGATGTTTAGGTTGTGCTGTAAAGTTTCTTATTAATTATTCTTTGTGACAATTCCGTTGTTTCTTCCTATATATCCATTTCTGCACAAATCTAGCCTCATTCTGATCTATTACACACTCCACAAAGGGCAGAAAAACTTCAGTAACTGAACTTAAGTGAAAGACAATCTGTAGACAGATCTCTAGTCTGGATGTTTATGACCAAGTATTATCTCTGTGGATTTTGGGACTACTAAGAGTAAAAGCTCACCAAATGTAACACTGAGGCATGTTCTGCACTGCTCCTTTGCTTTCATATTATTACCATCATAAAAGTTTCATTATTTATATGCTGCAAACAAAACAATGTTACTAAATGGAGTTATGGTTATAAAATATTGTAATTTCACATTAGTGAACCTGGCCAGAGTTTGCTTGTCCTCAAGTAAGGAGCTGGGGGTGCATCTTGAAACTCTGAGATTTCTATAATACACATTTACACTTATAATTGCATTTTGGCAAATGTTCAATAATTATATACAGAAGTTGGTTCTAGGATTGGCAGTTACCCTAAAAGTATGTTATAAAAGGATGTCTTAGAAGTTTCAAGAGGCCAACTATTTCCATAGTAACATTACATTTACTTGTACTTTCTATACACTCTATATAGACTTTGTAGACTTTCTAAAGGTTGACCTAAAGCTAGAGTATATGTCAAACTCTAACTGAAAGGGAGGAAAAAGAGAAATCAACCTTTCCTTAAACGTTATTCTCCCTCAACTCCTTTTAAATTGGAAATTGTTGAATTAGGAAGTGTAGCTGAGAATATGACCAAGTAAATTCTTTTATCTGACATTTTTACCATTTTCCTTTAGAGAAATATTGATTTTTAGTTTACATTTCCTTTCTTAGAGAATGCAGGTCAAAAAGTCACTGTCCTGTTTTTACTTTGATGTGTCATCAGTGTCAGCAGCACAACTAAGGCCAGTAAAGTGAATATCTATCTTTTCAGCAGATGGTTACCTGAGTACATATTGGATAATTAATTAATTAAAAAATAATTAATTTGAAAGACAAAAGGTACCAGAGATTAAACAATATCATATAGAATTAATCAAGAATGTAAATATTTTTAAATATGTTTCTAAATGTATTGTTTTTTTGACAAGATATCTAAATTTGCATGTTTAGGAAAAAATTGAAAGTTTGATATTTATACTCATAACATCTATGCTAATTTAAAAAATACATGTAGTAGAACATACTTCCAAGGCTTTGTATTTATCTGCTTTTTATAAGCTTATATACATATATGAGAAATTTTATCTGCTCAGACAAATCTCTGTTCCCATATGTATATTTACAGATAGTGTAGATATAATATAAATATTGAATTTCAAATTTGGATTGTCCTATCCTCATTCTACCCTCACCTCTGTGAGATGCTTAGTCAGAGCTTCATTTGTAGGATTTGGGGAAATGTTTGGATCAGGCTAGAACGTCTTATTTTATTTGCAGAGATACTTGCTATAGAAAATAATTACTTTAAGAAAAATTTCCATGTATCTCATGAAAAATATATTCAGGTACCAGAGCACTGAGAAAAGAGATTAATTTTGGATGAGAACTAATTGATCCAACATTTGGTATCATAGTTTTGGCAGGGTAATGCAAAGTATCATCTGGTGCTGTATCAGATATATTATCAAGTGCAGTCTTCTGTCCTTGAAGTTAGAAATGGCTTTTGGCCCTCAATGAATGTCTGTAAAAGATATTTCTATCCACTGACCTAAAAGGTGCAATGTAAGCTATAGAGTCAGAGCTAGCAATTCCTTATAATAGTAAAAGCCTGATTTATCTCTTTGCAATTTCTGTTAATGTTGAAAAACACTGAATAAGGGTAGCAGGAGCTTGTAGCCTGCCACATGCATCACAAATGTTAGAGATAGCTAATTATAGCTGTTTGTGTGCATGCAATCCTTGTTGGTGACAAGCTATTTACAAATTGATCAGAATTTGAGTCTGACAATCTACATTGTGTGAGATTTTGCAATAAACAGAAGAAAATCCATGCTGAACCTGGGACAGCATTTACAGTTTGCAGAGTTTTTGTTAAAAAGAAATGCAAAACCCCACTAACTCCATTTTAAAACATCAATGATTTTAGCATAAGGTGAGTTAAGACAGAATCAACTATTCTCTAAAAATATTTTTAAAAGGCGGAAGAATGTTACGAACCATAATAAGAACACTGTTCTTTTTCTTTTGAGATATGGAGTTCAACTCCATAGCAGTGAAATGATGGGAAAATATAGAAAATATTAGGATAATTTTCAAATATCTATGCTGAAGATTCAGGACTTTTTCTACCATTCTAAATGTAGTTTTTTGTTTGGAGAAAAAAAAAAAAAAGAAATAACAATGCCAAATGTGGATTTTGCAAGAAATAAGAATTGAAGTTTAGACTGAATGCCTGGTAGAAAAATATTAACTTATTGCCTATATGAAAAAGTTTGCAGTGAATTCAAAAGAAACATTATTTTATTTCAATAGATTTTTATCACCACATCAAGAAGTGTCTAATAATTTACCACATCTATTGACATTGGTACAGGCAACGAAACATGATTGAAGATCTGCAGATAAAGGATAGATGGCAAAACAGTGGAACATGGGGTTGAATGAAGGACATATTATAACAAAGTATAGGATTTTTTTTCTTCTATACAGTAGAAATAAATAAAACAAAGCAGAAAAGGGAAGATAAAGGCCTGTGAAAAACATATCAGTAACACCTGAGTTGTGCCAACATTCCAAAAGGATACAAATTATCAATATATTGCAGTACCTCCATGAAATATAACGAGAAGTCAGAATTTGCAGACCTGTGCTTCCAGGTGAACGTCGTGCTGCCACATGCTAACTGGAACTGTAGAACTGTGGAAGACAAATAGAAGACAAGATGACAAGTGAATTTATACCATTTATGTATAGCTGAGTTACTGATCTTCCATCCTGCCATTCTTAGAGACTGATAAAAGAGGAATATAACCTTCAAGATTTTCAGTAATGTATGTCCAGGGTGGAAAGTAAGAATATCTTAATTCAGTATACCTATCACATGCAATTTCTGCTCTCTATGTCCTGTGCTAGGTGGTGATAGTGGGCATGTTTGTTGTTTCTTTAAGAAGACATGAATTAACATTTATATTTCTTAAAGAAATGTTTTCTACAGATATTCACCCTGGAAACACAGTATGTCATTGATACCTGATAAAGGCTATCCCATGCATATCACTAAGTACCAACAAACACTTTAGCTTTCATACTTCACTTACCACAGCTTTTATTCATGATCCTTCCGGCACCCTAATAGCTCTACCTAGAAAGATACTATCGCTTCCCACCTGTATGTGTCCACCTGAACTTGTTTTTCAACAATATTTCTTCTCTTGGCAGAGCTCAGCCGCAGCTCTGCAGCGCCATTCAAACTCCTCAGGGGAAGACATAATTAATCTCTTTGTTAGTGTTTCCCTAGTGAAGAACTTATTTCTGATAGCAGATTTTTTTTTTTCCCCTCTCTTGTACTACAAGCTTTCTTTTGAATAAAAGTTATTTCCAATGCATGTCACCTTCCCAGAATATTTAAAATGCAGATAGCCAATCAAAATAGCAAGATGGGAAACATTCCCTGGCCTCATTCATAACTGCAGAGATTGAGCGCTACATTTATATCTATTCCCATATCTTGACCATTACATGAACCAATGGGAAGAGACACAATCATACAAGTAGTAGCAAAATTTAAGGCTGAATGGAACTGGAAGAGTCTTTGATAAAAGATCAAGACAAAAATGAGCAAGATCTTCTTCACATATGGAAAAACATTTGCTTGTCTCCTCTGTCAACCCCTTTTCTCACGGTGATGAACCTTATTTGCATGCCTGAACCCCACTCCAACCTGTTGTATGTCTGAAACTCCATCTATAACTAATAGCTGTTGCTGTAGAACTTTTGCTGACCTAAACCTTTTCTGATGGTGATTTCACTCCATTCACTTGATTGATGTCTCCTAAAAAGTGGGTATGTCAGATGTGATTGCTGAAGTAAGTTGATGTATGCAATTCAGCAGCTTATACAATTGATCCTGTTCTTAGCATGGATATTTCAGCAAATATTATGTCAGATGCACATCAAACATTTATCAAGGATGTAAATCTTCAACAAATGCAGCCAAACTCATATCCAGCCAAACAAGCAAAGGAAATACAATCAGTTTATTATAGGTCTTCTTAAACTAGAGATATGTTCAATTCAGTAGTGATTTATTTGGTGTTAAGAATGATGTATGTGATATTATTGATGATATACCTGACTTAGTTCATCACCTGACATTTCCAATTCAGTAGGTGACACAAGGTATCATTTTTGCAGAAATATATCTGAATTTGATACAAATTAGATTTTTCTCTTTGGTGAGCAATACTTTTCTCCTAAGGTATTTGACTGTAAACTGTATAGGATACACATTTTTCACATTACATTCTAATGAATGACATGTCCATTATATTCTGTAACATTTATCCAGTCTTTTGAATGCTGAAATGAACAATAGGATGTGACAGAAGCATTACTTCTAAAGAGTGCTTTTGACATAACATGTGAAAGATGGATATCAGATTAACTAAAAGAGAAGCACTGAATATCTGGTCTGCCAGCAACCAAAAGCAAAAGCCTTTCTGCAGCTTTTCAATGAACTTTTATAAAAGTCTGCAAAAGGATCAACTCCACCTCTTAACATACCAGTTTGGAATTGCCTATTAACGGTGAAAAAGTAATCTTCCACAGAGATCTGTGATATTTAAATTTTTTGTGACAATGCTTTTTATAACATATTTAAGTCATCATGGACCTATGCTGAACTGAAGATATAGCACTTCACAAAACATGATTCTGTTTAAACTTTTCAACTTCAACTAAAGAGAGAGAGAAAGAAAGAGAACTCCATCCAGTTTACATCAGGGTTTTGATATTGCTATCAAAACTGAAAAAAAAAAAAAAACCAAAAGAAAAACCCAAAAAACCTAGCAGAAATGAAAACTAAAGAAATAATATGGTATTTGAAAAATCCTTGCATCTATAATGCATTTGTTTTGTGCCATGCATGGAGAAATGCATAGAACCTCATTAAAATCAGCTTATGTTATAAGAAGACAAGAAGGTCAGAGAAAAAGTGAATCATACAGACTCATACAGTGCAGAACACTACCAATCTTCAGATTAACAGATGGCATATTCTACTCAAAGTTCAAGCACTTTTCACTCATAACCATAGCTTGCTCAGAGTTTAATGTAGAGATGCACAAACTTTATTTTAATTACATTACAGCAAGTAAGATATTTTCCTATTACAATTAATCCAAAGTATCCTGTCTGGGCAGTTCTGCCTTCATCAGGCAAACTTACACCTATACATAGAGTACTTTTAAGACCACCAGACATCAATGCTGAATTACACAATGCTACCTGAGTAAAAGTACAGAAAATTAGGTCTGTTGTGATTACAAATATCTACATATCAAGAGGCAAAAATAAAAGACAAAGGCAAAAATAAAAGACAAAGCATAAATTCTGAGCACTTAGGCTGGATTGAAAGTAGAGGCATGTTTTTCCTCTCCAATCATATATACCTACTTAAGGAAAAATTACATCACCTCAAGGACAACAATAATAAAAGAATCATAGAATTGTTTAGGTTGGAAAAGACCTTTAAGATCATTGAGTCCAACTGTTAACCTAGTAATGCCATGTCTACCACTAAAACATGTCCATGTCACTTCTATATGTCATTTGCATCTCCAGGGATGGTGATTCAACCACTCGCCTAGGCAGCCTGCTTGAATATTTGATATTCCTTTCAGTGAAGAAATTTTTCCTGATAACTCATCTAAACCTTCCCTGGCACAACTTGAGGCTGTTCCTTCTTGGCCTGTTGCTTGCTACTTGAGAGACGAGACTAACAGTCACCTTGCCACAATTCCTTTCATGTGGTTGTACAGAATGGGAAGGAAGGTCTCCTCTCAGACTTTTTTCTTCAGACTAAACAATCTCAGTTCCCTCAGGTGTTACTCAATCTCTTTGAATTTTTCCTTGGTAAGGGAAAAAATTATCCACTTTATGGCAGCAAATACCTGTAGACATTGTTTTCAATACCTTATCTAGCTATTGCTTTGAAGTGATATCTAGGTTAGAAGTGCATAGACAATTCATAACAGTATCAAGACATTTACCATTATGTTATGAAATTTGAGGAGGAACAAGGGTGGAGAAAAGAGTTGTCAATTCAAAGGTAGTCACAGTCTATTCTTTCCTCCTCGCCACACTCTGGTGATTTTGCTTGTAAACTAGACTGTTCTCTGGAGATTTGAGTCAATAGTCAAATCCATAATGCTAGTGGGACACTGAAGAGTAATACTAGAGTAAGAAGAATTTTCTAGAAGACAAATACCTGCACTGAGATAGTCAGGTTGTCTTTTGCATGTGTCTTAATTCTAAACATAAGAGGAAGCATTGGGCATGAAAAAATATTTAAGGCAGTAACCTCAGTTTAAAGACTAGAAACCTGGCTTACAATGGTGAGTAGAGTTGCAGGTTAAACAGCAGATATATAAAAAAACATGTAAGAGAAACCCCTAATGGAGTAAATTCAGGTAAGGGTAGTTTGGCATTATTGTGAAAACATGACAAAACCTGTTCTGAAATACACATGTTTTGAATCGATAGTGTAGGGAAAAGTCCTTTTTTTTTTCTTTTTTATTCTAGATCGCAAATCATTCTTCAACCGATACTTTCTATGACAGATATCCAAGTATAACAGTGCTAAAAGAGCCTTCTACATTCAAAAAGTCAGAATTTATTAGAATGAAATATGAAACTGTTAATTATTTAGACAGACTATAGCTGAAAAGACATGGTCAGAATAACTATGAAAGATAACTGATGAGGAAGGGCTTCAAGTATAAATTACTATGCCTGTCTCCTGTTGTATCTCTGAGACAATTTTTCATTTTCAGACTTTTTTTTTCCCCCCCAAGCAGCTCAATAGCTTTCTGTTTTGAACTAAATTCTCATAAATCCCTCTAGGTCTTCTGTCTCCTCTGAGGCTTGACAGTATCTCTGTTATCTACTTGTATCAAGAGTCTTTCAGATTTTTTTCCTCAAAATGTAGTCTCCCAGAACTTTTTTGCAAGTCTCCCTCTGCTTCTCCTGCCTACCCTACCACATCCTCTTTCAGAAGTATTCTCAGCTATTTCTTTTCTCATTTCACCAGTATAACACAGAAAACGAAAGTAAGGAATTATGACAGATCATTTGACACAGTATGAACAGGAACTCACTAATTTGTATTTAGACTCCAGTGCAATTCATGTATTAGAATTAATTAACTTAAGTCCATGTTGGAAAAGAATATTCTCAATTTAATTATGTCATACATTATCCTAGTCCCTCCCATTAAAAAAAAAAAAGCAAATACAGAAAGCATATATTTTCAGTCTAATTCTAGCAATCAAGAAGTCTGTAATACTAGATATTCCTGCCTACAGCTTTTAAGCTCATAATCAGAACAGCTCATACTTAAAAGAGCTCTAACACCTGACTGATATTTTCATAGCCATACACTTCTCATTGCTACATATACCTTGAAAGACACTAATCAAACAAAATTGTTTTAAAGAAATTGGGATAGTTCTGGTAACCAAATGGCTCTATATATCTAATCTCTCTGAAAAGAAACATTTCCTGTTTTGCCCAATACAAAAAGGAGCTCTCCTGAGCTGCTCTGGTCAGCTGCAGAGACATAATCCCAGAGCAGAAAGTGAGAGATCACACATAACAAAGACATTCACTATACAACACAGAGAAACAGCTTCAAAACAGTATTTCAAAACTGTGCTCAAAACTTATAAGCAAAAAAGACCTCACCAAGACTATGCTATAGACAATCAAAATCCAATTCCAAGTAATTAGAAACAACATTTGAACAGTATTCTATCCTCTCCACTTCTCCTAGCACTGCAAAATACTACTAGATGAAAAATAATTCCGTGTCCCTACTCATTTTCTTTATACAGGAAAAGAGACACAGATTTTATCTATCAGTTCTGATTGGCCTCAATCATTAAATGTCCCCATCTGATTTTCTACTTATAATTAGGTAAATTAGCCCCTGCCTCTCTCAGCTTCTTGCCAGTAAGACCATTTAATTTTTTTTTTCCCTAAAGATACAGAGAACTCTATGATTGGAAAAAGGCTGCAGCCACAAGCAAACAGAACTACAAAATGAGAGTCTAGTATGATATACTCTGCTACACAGTTGGCTCAGCAATCTCACTAAGAAATATTATTTTCTGCAAGTACAGACTAACTTGATGTCAAGTCATTTGAATTTTACACAAGCCTTCTTCAGTCCAATATGTTTATCATCGCAACAAGTGCAACCTGGAAAGTATTTTTCTGCCTTTTTACATCTGCTATGCAGTCTGCTCCTCACCTGACACATTAGACCAGTACTAATGGTCTAATGGACTGACACTGTAATTCAACTCTACAAAATCTGAGTTTATTTTTGTCACAGGTTTGTATGGAGCTGCTTTTTGCTTGGTAACAGGGGGAGAAGGATGAAGTGCTGCTCCCTGTAAGCAGATCTTGAAACATACCCCAGCTCTGAGATGGACTCAACTCCAGTGCAGCTGGGCCAATCTAATGCCTTTGCCATCATTCTTTCAGAAGGGAAATCTGAGCTGAAAGAGGAGCTGGAAGAGTGCTACAGGATGGAGGTGACCATGCAGAGCCCACAGTCAGAGAAGGAGTAAGGAAGGAGGAGTGCTGTGCTCCTGCAACCCATGGAGGAGAATGGCAGGACTGAGAACCACCAGCAGCTCCAGATGAGTATGGCCAGATGGGCAGGAGTCTGTGTGAAGAGGTGATGCCATGCTGGAGCAGGAAAAACCAGTGAAGAGCCCATCTGCCTTGAGGAAAGACAAGTGCCAGCAACCATCAGAAAAACACTGATTGAAACCCCCATTCCCTGCTCCCCTGAGCTGTTCACGGAGGGAGGGGGTAGAGACAAGGCTCTGAGCCTGGGAAGAGGGGAGTGGTAAGGGAAAAGGGGTCTTAAAGGGATGGTTGTGCTTTTCATCATTGTACCACTCTGTGTTTTTTTCTGCTTATTATGTTTTTAGGGTTTCGGTTGGTGGTGGATTAAACCCATTTTTGTTTTCTTCCCCAAGTTGAGTAGTCTTGTCTGTTTTGCCTGGGACCGTAAGTGGCAACTGATCCCTCCTTGTCCTTAGGTCATTTCAAAAGCCTTGGTACTTATGTATGATTGTGGTCCTTTGTTCCTAGATGGGAAGCAGGGCATTTTTCTTTGCCAAATCCTGAGAGAAAAATCATTGCTACCACATTTGATTATTGCATTGCATTCCCCAAAGACCTTTAACAAAACACTCTAAGCTTCTTAAAAAGAAAAACACCTCCCCATGAGAAGCCATAAAGTAACAGTCACATAATGTTTATTACACTATGTTATATGAGAGCTGAGTCTAGCCCAAAGATACATTTGAAGGATATTTTCCTGCATATTTTCCTGCATCTAGAGTGAATAAGAATGTGCATGTGTTAAGGTATAAACTTTGATAAAAGGTAAAAATGTAGTTCTGAAAGTCATATGTTACATTCTGCCCACAGCAATTTATTGCTGGCTGAAATACAGTTTATAAACAGTGAAATGATTCGTATCATTATGGTCAATCTATTTCTGTACTACGTAAATTAAATTTGAGTTTCTAGAAAGCTGCCTGTTAGGTGTAGAATTTTCCTTATGGAGTCTAAAGGCTATTTTATTCCTTCAACTCAGCTATTACTTTAGAAACAGTTGCCTCTTAATTTAAGAAAAGAGACTCAATATTATATGATTTTTATTAGGTAAATGTAATCTAGAAATAAGAAGATTGCGTATAAGTTGTGCCTGAACAAACCAAGCAAGTGCTTGTCTTGCTATTAGATCCTTATAACATAATTCATTATACACCTTCATGGAGGAAAACTCTTGTATAAGACAAGTCTTGTTAGGAGAAACATGATTTGAATGTTTGGGCTGTTTTTTGGTTCTTTTTTCTGATCTTCATATAGAAGTAATGTAAAGTTAAGACTGACAATAATACTTATTACCATTTCATAGGAGTAGTGGTAGGCACACTGCAAAGCTTTTACTGTACACGTGGTAACAGAGGTTCAATATTGAGAGACTGTGACACAATTTTATCACAGAAATAGTTTATTAGTGTTCTAGTTCACATCTCTGATGGTGCTAAAGGTGGCAGTAGCCCCACAGTTTATGGTCACCAGTGGTTAACGGTGTTAATGTTAATAGCCAAATAACCATAATGACCAAGTCTTGCATCATGGTCTTGGTGCTGGATCATTATTCAGAACATGCATCACTTCCTACATTTGGCAAAGTGTAGGATCGTCCATGTTTTAACCAAACAAATGAATACAGTCCTGTAAAACTGAAGTTTGAATGTAACAGAGGTGTGTCACAAAGTGCTTTAGTAATAATGAAATCATCCTATTTGTACATTTTTTAGTTGAAAACATTTCTTAGTTTCATTTTTTAATGGCTTTATGCAATAGCACATTTCACTTGCAGCGAAGCAAGCTTTGTGGTAAACCATCTCAAGTTCTTCATCTTGTTTTGGTCTTTATTTGTCAGTTTGATGACAGTGAAATAATATATAAAAAAACACTGCTCTTCTTTCTTTGGAGTTGTATTTTATGAGAATTTTCACAAAAAATATGGAAAATTTCTGTTAAGATATGGTAAAAAAATCCTTTAGATAAAATAAAATGTAATATTTAAACCAAACAAAATGAAAAAAATAAATCACCATTTTAGGACAATTCTCATCTAATTTTTAAGAAGAAATAACCACCAACAAAGTCTTGTTGAGCTACGGTATTGTAGCAGACTGTCTTTTCATGTCTTTAACTCCTTGGAAACAATTAACAGTCGTTTTCTCCACGCCAAGAGTCTCTGACCCCATCTTGTCTGTTGGCTGTCTCTTGGAGTGTAATACTTCAGATTTGTGTGGCTTGCAACTCTTTTTTTTTTTTATTATTATTACTGTTATTTGCCTTGAGACCAAACTGTTTTTCTAGAGTCATAAACTGCCATTTCACTTCATATTCAGACTTGATTTGTATTCAGGGATAAGCAGCATTCTAGTCCTATGTATTTGAAATGTTTCAAGTGAAAGAAATCCCATTCTGGGGTGTCTCTGAACTGAGGACTAGAGAAAGAAGCCCTGATTTAGTGTTAAGGGTACTTTTGTTTAGTGTGCGAGGAATGAGACTATGTAATACTGTTTTTTTATGTTGCTGTTGCTGGTACTACAATATCCATGCTTGCCCAGAGGAATGGCACTGTAGCGAAATCTGGTTGTTCTGCTACCCAGACAGTGAGTTTATGAGTTTCTATTAATCCCAGGAGGTTCCTCATCTTCCCTATACTGTGTAAACACCAGCTGAGGAGCCGCTGAGTGCATTGTCCCATTGTGGGTGCAGTGACAGCGTCTGTCTATGGTGACCATTGAGACAGAAAGCAGGTGAGGGACATGAGAAGTGGCCACATTGCATCATGCCATTAGCTTTTTTGCAAGTTGATGTGATTAATTCCCTGTCAGAAAACTTTATCTGAGCTTATTCCAACTTCCTTAGGAAAAAAAAATTGACCGCTGAGAAAAAGCAACAAAACGCATATGCAGGGTATTAGCTGCCTTTCTTACCTTTTTTAATTTTCACTGGGAAAGATAAGGTTCTCCACCATATTTCCAGGTCCTCTAACCATAACAAAGGCTGTGAAATGCTACATGTAGCACAATTGCCTAACTGACAATCAAGTGTTAGGTGTTTTTATTCTGGCTTGCAGAATGATTAGCCAGTCCACAAACTGATTGAATGTTGCAGTCACAGAAGATGAGATGGACACCAGGACAGACTCCATAATTGAAAAGAGCTTTATATATTCACATTTCACATAAAATGTGCATTCAGAACCAGACAGTTTTGCAGTAGAAATTGTAATTATGTACAAGAAATAAAATATGTACAGAAAACACTTGGTAACATTTTGTCATCACTGATACCAAATTACAAGGTCTTGGCTGCTGTGAGGTAGGACAAATTAGAAGCTATGTCAGTTAAAGAGAAATTGTTGGTGAAAGTGAATGTATTTGAATGTATTAGACAAGTTATTTCACACCATTACTGTTAAAGGCAAACCTCAACTCTAAGGTGAGTTATGAAGACAACTGAATTCCTTTGTTTTTTGTCTCTGATCACCTGTCACGGTAGCAGTCACCCAAAATAATGATTATAATAACCAGGAGAAATAAGGTGTTCTTGCTTGCATCCTTGCTTGGAAATCTCATTAAAGAATTATTTTTTTCTGTAAAGAATTATTTAGACTCCTATATGAAGTACAGCTGGCATAATTTTTGCATTTTTTTCTTAATATAATACAAGAGGACAGTGACCTATAACTATGTTCCCTCTCTGTGTTAAAAATGTACAAACAAACAGAATAGAATGACTAAGGAAAGTTCTATCATAAATCTTCCCTTCATGACCTTCATGTAAACAGGAAAAAAAAAAAACCAACTCATTTCATAGTTAGTATGACTGTAAAGGTATTATGTAATGTCTTCTGTGTGCTACTTATCCATACACCCAGTTAAGAACAAAGAAAGTTATTTTTCTCCCATATTGATGAGAGAAAACTACCTTCCTTTAGGGAGACTAGTTGTAAGAATGAGCAGATTGAGGCTTTATCTCCTGTTGTTTGGTTTGTTGGTTTGGTTTTTTTTTGTCTTTTTAGTTTTCATGCTTTGATTAAAGCTCCTTTGAAACCTTTGTGACTAAGACTTAGTCTTAAATTAGGATGGATTTTTTTTATATACATTTGGTTTGTTTTCTATCCTGGGTCTCACCCTTCCAACCTGTAAAATATCTGATACAGAGATTAAATTAATTGTCAAATGCATAGAATAACTTTATACATCTTGGAGGAAAAATGCATTTTCACATTTGCCCTTGATAGCTGAAGTTCTATTAGCAGCTGTGAATTGAGTATTTTCGAAACAGTTATGTAAATGAATTAGCTATTTATAAAAACAAATTTGCAGGTCTGGGCAGATCACTCTCTTCTTAACAAAGCCAAATACTAACTTGTTTACCTTTTTATAAAGTTATTTTTAGCTTGGATTCCCAAGCTATGGCAACACAGTGATTTACTTTGTGGTGAAAAAGTTATAAAATATGCAAAGAAAAAACAAGTATAGAGGAAAACATTCCATGAAATATAATATGCCCACATTTTGGATCTCAAAGGGCAAAAAGGAGGGAGGGAGCAGAGCAACACTTACATATTTGTATATACACCTGATATATTTTGGCATTGATTCTCTCCAGTAGCCACTACTGCTAAAGATGGCAGGCTCAAGTTTCACATCTCTTTATCAGAGGTAACTGACTCAAAGGTAGAGGTTTGGGTTGTGAGGAAGGAGGCAGGGAAAGTCACCTTTGTGTAGAAGTCATTTCTAGGAGCTACAGGTGAAATAAACCTTCAAAATAACATAATGATTGCATTCCTCATTATGCTGGTGTACTTTTAACAAATGTATCTAGGCTTTAAACAAGGATCACCTTCATTTATTTGACTGTTTATTTCTGTGGTCATTCTAACCCTTTCTAGCAAGTGGTATTCTTCCATAGTATTCTAAGCCAAGTCTTCTGTCTTCATAGAGTCATAGAATGGTAGGGTTGGACTCCCTGCAGAGGCAGGTCCACCTTGATCAGTTCATATAGGAACGTGTCCAGGCGGGTCTTAAAGACCTCCAAGAAAGGAGACTCCACAACCCTTCTGGGCAGACTGTGCCACTTCTCTGTCACCCTCACAGTAATTTTTTTTTCTTATAGTTAAATGGAACTTTTTGTGTTCCAGCTTCATCCCATTATCCCTTGTCCTGTTACTAGCTACTATAGAAAAAAAGAGATGTCCCAACCTTCTGGCACCCACCATTTAGATACTTGTAAATATTAAGAAGCTGGTAAGAAACGTAGAGACTGTTTGCTTTCTCTCAACAGTTTTAGCTTTTAATTGAAGGACTTAGGTAGTAAACATGTTTGAATCTGCTATCAGTATAAATTTCAAATAGATACCTACTATGAATTTATATTGAGGGCTCCGAGATGCTCTTGTGGAACTGCTGTTCTTAATATTCCAGAGATGCTGTTGGATAGTTCTTTACATTAACATGATAAAAGACATCACTTTAAGAACATTTTTTTGCCTGACTTATCATACAAGATCTTAATTCATGGATAAAATATGATTATGGCCAATGAAATGTTACAGTGAAACAGTCAATGAGACATTACAAGCACATACTAATGGCCCATCTTCCATTACTAGCTATTACTTACATGCTGTGGAGACCATAGCTAAAGACTGTCTAGAATAACTAAAAGCTTACAGTATTACTGTCTTGATACTGCATGGTGTAAAAAGTGCAGAGGAAAGACACATACACAGGGAACCGTATCTGTGACTTCTGCAGCTTTTAATTTTAATCAAAATTGTACCAATATATTTTGGAAGACTGTTTCATCAGTTATGGCTGAGCAGTGCTGCAAGTTACAAGCTAAAGTTAGGAGAAGTAAACCACGAAGTTAAATAAGTTTCAGAACAGGCTTTTCTGTTTTCCCACAAATGACATTTTTCTTGCCCTTGAACATAAAGTCAAGCTTTTTCTTTTCTCTTCCTTCAGCTCAGAAAGCATCCTTTCCCCTCTCATGAAGCAATGTCCAATCTTGCTCAATACCATTATAAAGCAGAAATTGTTCATCTGGTGAAAATTATAAGGCTGTATACTCTAATCTTTAGAACAGTATTGTTTATGGTCTTTTCATTACCTAAATTGGGTTAGATTTCTGAGAATAAGAACATTTCTCACCAAAAAACTACTAAAAAAAAATCTTATTCATTAGATGAGTAGGACACATTCTTACAATTGCAACATATTGCCAGTCATTAACTTTTCTTTTCTTAATCTTAAACTAAAATCACTAAAATGAATGTTCTGAACAGATTTACATAGACCTTCAAGGGAAGAGGTACCATGGGATGTATCAAACAAAGTCAATCTCTAACAAGATTTTTTTTTTTCCTTTTCAAATACTCCATGCTTTCATAGATCATGTAACCCAAAAGCTGATGAGATTTTCTTTTCCTGGCTATGATTACTAATGTACTTAGTGTGTAATTAGTCTGTATGCCTAACATAATGAGGGCGTTTCACAGTTGTTCAATGTTGAAAGAATTACAACAATATTGAGCTCATTTATCAACTCCAAAAAGCACATTATATTGATTAAAACAGAATAGTTAGGCAATTTTGTTATAGAAAGGAGAAAATCTATGCTTGGAAAAAAAAAAAAATTATTATTATAGAGGTTATTCCAAACAGAAAATTTACCTCAATTCATTAAGCTACAGAAGTCAAAATACTCATTCCTCAACTTTTGACCTGACCTTACTGTCAAAAATCTCGGATGAATGTTCAGAAGAAAACGTGATCACAAATCAAAATGAAAGACTGCTTGGACAGGAATTGAGCATTGATCATCATAATTCAGATCACACTATTGTCATAAAGGTAAAAAGTGCACATATGGAAGCAGAAATAATAATAGTGGTAGAAAAAGAAATAAAAAGGGCACCAAAAAATATAGGCCAGATTGTCAACTGATGTAAATTTCTCTATCTTCACTTGAACAACAGAAATC
Organism: Urocolius indicus; assembly: GCA_013401255.1. Taxonomy (NCBI): domain Eukaryota; kingdom Metazoa; phylum Chordata; class Aves; order Coliiformes; family Coliidae; genus Urocolius; species Urocolius indicus. The sequence goes on from WBNH01005332.1 coordinate 171,939, forward strand.
AAGCTGATTTACACAACCTGAGGAGCTCATTTCATGATAGATTTTCTGTCATAGTCACGTAACTTCCACCTAACTTCCTCTTACAGTGCTGTAGAGTTGTCTATGATGCTGCATTTTTTCTTAAACACAATCTCAAGTAGAAAAATAAAATGGTTACAGTTTTCATTATATTAAATTGAGGTGGATTTTGAAGCTATAAGAAGTGGATACTAAACAATAAATTCACTAGAATTCTCTGTCTGCTGCTAAGTAACAATGTAATCCAACATGACAATCCACACTTTTTGAATAAACTTTTCAAAAACAGCTGCCATTTACAAAATCGTGATTTCTGACCTTTTAGAAATGTTTTTCAGATATTCTGAGAGTCCTGTTGAAATTGCAGGTATATTCAGCTATTACAGCTAAGCTATCTTCACAACTGAGAAATAAGAAGAGGATTTAAAAACATAAATGTGAAAACTTGATCAGTTTTTATTAAACTCTTCAGTTTAATTACTTCTCAGAAATACAAGATAAAAATGTATGTTGAGATAGCTTCTTTTAGGAGTGCAGAAGAGGAAGAAGGAAATATTAGTATTTTGATGTACTAAAATGTATGTTACTGGTCTTTTAATTTTTTTGGTGTCTTATGAAGAGAGATAGCTCAGTCATTTCATCTAGCAAAATGGTTCACTGTGATGTCCACAACTTTCATCCTCTGCTTATTCTGAAAGGAAACTATTCTTAATGCACCATTTATAGCAATTTCACTGACATGACAGAATATTACAGCACTACTAAAGCCATTATGTTTCTCAGTGTCAATGATCTTCAAAGTAGGAACAAAGTTTTGTTTTCTTCCACTGATATAAATGCCTAGTAATTTCACTACATTGAGTGGTGTTATTCCTAAGGTTTGCCTGTGAAACTGAGATAGGAATCTGACTTGATGAAGAATAGAAATAGAGCTTAATATGATAGACCGTAAAGATATTAAAGAGACTTTTCTCTCCCCATAAGCTTCCAGTAATGACTTCTGTATAATTGCACCTATTTAAGCAGGTAGAGACAACCTATATGAGGCCCAACCAAGACATTAACACAGTTAAAATCACAACACATCTATGACAGTTTCTAATGTCTCTCTAGCCTATCAACAATAAAGGCAAGAGTCAAAGGCCTGCTGGTTAAAGAAACCCTTAGAAAGTTGTAAATTCATAGGTTATAATAGCTCGAATAGAGCTCCAAAAGATTTTTTTTTCTGTCAAAAGCCAGTGTATATTGTTTGAATTTTGAAGAGCCTGCGAATAATGTGTGTAACACATATTAGTAGCCTTGAAAAAGAATTATAATACTATGCCAATGAACTCAACATTAAGTAGGTAAAATTAATATATAAATATTTTTGTTGAAAAATAAAGTTTCTCACTAGAGTAGAGAGCTACATGGAATCATGTCACTAGAAATAGTTCATTTTTTCTTTTGGTGATACAGTCCTTTTTTTTTCTTTTTAATTTCTTTTTTTTTTTTTTTAGGGTTTTTTCTGTCCTAGATTTAACTGTGCTAGCCTATGATCTATAGTTCTAGTTCATCTCATTTTACCCGTACATGCTTTTAGCCATGCACAGAAAAACTAGAATAAAATGTCAACAGCTGCTATTAAGATAGTTTAAGGTCTCTGACAGCCCTTGAAAATAAAATGTCCACCTACTATCAGTTCTAAAATCTATATCAAATTTTCCTTCCTGACTTTTTGATTTATATCTCTTTTTGAGTAAAAGAAACACTAAAACTGTCTCAATGTTTATGTTTCATCATAAACTCACTATATTTATTTTTTTATAAAGGTTGTGGCAGAGCAGCAGAAAGGAAGGTTGCCTGCATACAGCCTCCTGTCTGTTTCACATTTGAAAGCTATGGAAAGAGGAAATTGTTCTGTCTCTGAAAGCTGCTAATGTGCCAGATATGGTGGCCTTTAGGTCAAGGCAGATCCAGAAAGAGCTTAGAGCAATGTGCTGGGTTTGTGTGGAAACATTTCTGTCAATAGGGAAGGGACTGAAGTGGTAGATTATGTAAGAAATTGCTCGAAACTTGTCCTATCTCTGCCACCTCTAAGGCTAAGCCAATTGAGTGTCTCTGTGATCAAATTTAAGGGGAAGAAAATAGAAGAGGGATGCAGAGGTGACTGAAAGAGTAAGATGAGAGACAAGCAATTGTGCAAAACCCAAGATTGGTGAGGGGAGAGAGGAGAAAGTGTTCTGGAGAGAATCCCTTGCATCCCATGGTGAGGTGGCAGCTGTCCCACTGCAACTTATACAACTTTTTTCATGATGGAGCTGAGATCTGCCAGCAGCTCATGGAGGACCCCACACCAGGGGTGGTAATGGATGGACTGTGACTATGTGGGAGGGTGGCGTTGGAGCAGAAGGTGCCTGGAGTTCTCCTGTTGTGGAAGATACCCGTGCTGGAGGAGTTTGTGAGGAGCAGCAGCCCTTGGGAAAGATTCACACCAGAGAGATTCACTAAGGACTGTATCCTGTGGTAGGGATCCCATGTTGGAGCAGGGGAAGAACATAGTCATTCTTCCTTGAGAAGAAAGAAGCAGCAGAGATTATCTGTGATGGACTGACCACATCCCTCCTTCCTTGTCCCCTGCACCACTGAGCAGAAGGAGGTANTCCCTCCTTCCTTGTCCCCTGCACCACTGAGCAGAAGGAGGTAGAGATATCAGGAACAGGGAGCTGAGCCTGGGAAGAAGGGAGGAGTGGGGAAGGAGATTTTAAAATTATGGTTGTATTTTTCTCATCATATTACTCTGGTTTTGCTTTCTATCTATTCTGTTTCTAATTTGTGGTGGATTGAAATGACCTTGTTTTCTTCTCTAAGTTAAACAGCGAGGCCTGTTTTGCCCAGAACCATAACTCTGAGCAAGTCCTACCCATCCTTATCTCAATCCACAGCATCCTTGGTTATATTTTCTCCTCCTATCTCACTGGGGCATTCCATCACCCCACTGCAGAGGAAACAGGAGGTGGAGTGGTGAGTGAGTGAGCAGCTGCATGACGCTTCATTGCCAACTGGGCTTAAACCAAGACAAGGGAAAATGCAGGGAAATTGGCAGCCTATAGCCAGCCCTCAAGAAATGGGGAAGTAGATTGGTCTCTTCAGGGCTGCCCGTGTGCAACAGATTCAGGCTTGGAATCCTCTTAAAGCTACCCAACTAGAAAGTGATCTAGGAGGACGACTCAAATGGCAAGGGTACAACAGCCATTCCCTTTAATTTCCCTCAACTACTAGATCAGTGGTTTTGCCATTTAGTGAATTTGCTCAGTCTGGTTTATTCATGATGTGTATTTTTAAACACTTGAAAAGCACTGATATGCTCACTCCAGGGAGAGAGAATAGGAAGGCTGTCTCAGGGCTTTGGCCAGCATGAGGTCTTGCTCTACTTAGGAGAAAAAGTTTGCAAATTTGTGGTATGCATGTCTCCAAAATAGCAGAGTAATCAGGTTTTGAATTATAAAGAATTCCCTGACTTTGTGCAGTACATTGTTACATTATGTCCTATTAATAGTTTAAGGTTGTATTTCTCGCAATAAATGCGTCCAGATTGGCAAACTCAACATTAATAGTAATGACCCATGACTACTAGCTGATATCTGTGTAGAGCTAGCCACACATCAGATCTGAAGAGAGTGTACATATTCACTGTGAATATAAAACCCCTGTGCCTCAGAAGTCCATTGGAAGGGAAGAGTTCAGAAAATTGCATCCCTGAGCAAGGTGCCCAAGCCTCAAGAGTAGTTCCCAACATAATTTCTGTAGTTCACTTCCCTGTCAGAGAAGGGATCACTGTTAAAAACCTAAGACTACATGCTCTACAGAGAGATTTCACAAATTTTTACAGTTTTAACCCCAAAACCTAACTCTGAGAAAATGTACCCTGTGGAAAGAAAGTCATCAACAGCACTGAGGGTAATCCTGTGAGAAAATGTGTTATTGTGAACACTACATCCTTAATTGGTGGCTCTTATTGGGTCTGCAGGTGAGAGTTGCTGAGTAGTAAGCTAAAACTATATGTGGTATTGTTAACCTTTGTCTCTAGACAATGCTTCAAATAATGAGTTTTAGGTCTAGCCATGTTTCTTCATTCTCTTTTTCTATTGAAACTAAAGTACTAGGAAAAAAACCTTACATATCTGGGGTAGAAAAAAAAAAAGCCAGTATTTCCTTGGAAGGTTTAAAGCCAAACAAAGTAGAAATAGCTTACTAAGGACATCTTTAGTAAACTTAGGAAGCCATGCTGAAAAGGGATACATGAGCAGGTGCCGAATCTCTGACAAAGGAAGTCTCTATAGAACACAGAAATCAGCATCCTTTCTAAAGAAGGCAGATAGCTCAGAGGCATCCAAGGCTGGACAAAACTTGAAGTGGTACAATATTCTTTTGTAAAATAAAAAGGATATTTAAAATTGCTGAGGCTAACAATTTTATCTTAAAAATTACTAGCTTGGACTTCATTATTTAGGCAGAATAAGAAAAGAGTAAGTCAGATGCTAATCTCTGCGTCCGCTGTAGCTAATTCAAACATGACTCACACTGTTTTTCCATGCCTTGAAACAGTGTTCTGCATTGGGTCTGACCTAAGGCCATCTAAATATGTACTCTATTTTGAAAGAAGTTAAAATTGGATGCAAGTATAACAGCTGGCAAATGAATATCCTTCTTGTTTTCATCTGTTCCTAGCTCAGGGACTTTGTAAGCAGAAATAGTTGGGTTTTTTTTCTGTGATGAATTCTTCCAGTTTACTCCTCAGCTGACAGCTCTACAACTCAGTTACCCTTTGCATGTAAAACCTCATTCTGTTTTCCTCTTTATGTTGTGCTCTCAAGGTTTTTAGCCATTGACCTCTCTCCAGCCTGACCATGTCACACATAATTCTACAGATCATTGTCGTAAGGCTTCTCAGGTCACTACTCTAAAATGTAATGTTCCAACATGCTCATTCTTGTCATGGTTTAGCGAGGAGCTGCTTTTGCTTGGTAAGAGGGGGAAGATGTTGCATTGAAGGCCTGATAAAGAGTTCTTGGACTCTCCCCTGGCTCTTCAGAGCCACCTCCAGCCCCGCTAGGCCAATCTGGCAC
>WBNH01005333.1:504-11998 GCA_013401255.1 Urocolius indicus
CCCCCCCGCCTTCTGATGTCCACTGACCCCCAAATCACTTTTCCCCGCTGTTGATGCTCGAAATGTCAGACAGGACCCGAGCAGCAGCCGGCGTGCGTTTCAAACACACCAGATGGATTTTTTATATTAGCTACTATTTCATGTTCAGACAGAGCGACCGCACCGCTCTAAACGGCAGCCTCGACGCTGCCGACTTCGCTTCTGTGAGATTAATTCTGCGAAATTAATTGGGACAAGATTGAAAAGGAAATTAAAATGCAGCTGAGTGAACAGGCTTTTCNCGGCGGCCGCGAGCATCCGTCGCGCAAAGTAATTTACGGGGGGAAAAAAGCTCTCAGGACCGATCGGTTACGTGTGAGGAAGCCAGCACAAGAGTCGCAATCTGGAGCCACTGAAGAGAGCAAAAACCCTGCCGTGACTCCAAGCTGTGTCCCCGAGCTGGCGCGGGGGAGGCCGGGGGAGGACACGACCTGCTCGGCCTGCGGTGGGATGGACAGAGGCACTGGGGGCTGCGGGTATCATCCCCAGGGACAGCTGTGGGTTGCTCCCGGTGTCACTCTCCCTGAATAAATGGGATGAGCTTGGGCTGTTGGGTTCAGTGCCTGGAGCACATCAACCCTGTGCTGCCCCAGGAGGCAGCAAGTTGCTAAATACCACGGTAAAGTGCTTTGAGATCCACAGAGGGGAAATTCTCAGCCTTCCAGAAAGAGAAAGAGAAGCCCAGACTCAAAGCTGCTCACTGTGGTTGGCAGGGATGCAGCTGCCTGTGAAAGACTGAGGGGAACCTGCTTTAGCAGGGTGGTTAGACTAGATTATCTCTAGGGGTTCCTTCCAATCCCCACCATTCTGTGATTCTGATTCTAAGATGTGCAGGAACTGGTTTCAAATACACCAGATAAAACTGTTTGTGCCACACCAGCTGCAAACCTTTAAGGAGGTGGATGAGCCACCAGTGCTTGTCCCACACCAGGCTCGGGATGGCCAAAGCATCAGCAGCACCCATCTCAGGTCCTGGGGGAGCGAAGGGCACCCACCTGTGCTGAGGGTCTGGCCTCGAGGGCTCTGATGGAAAAAAAACTCCAAAANTTGCAGGCTTCAAGTACACCAGCTAAAAAGATCCGTGCCACTCCGGCTGCAAACCTTCAAGGAGGTGGATGAGCCACCAGTGCTTGATTCACACTGGGCTTGGGGTGGCCAAAGCATCAGCAGCACTCATTTCAGGTCCTGCAAAGGGCATCTACCTGTGCTTAAGGTCTGGCCTTGAGGGCTCTGATGGACAAAATCTCCAAAGAGAAGCCTGACAATGCTGTTGCCACTCTCCTGCCCAGCACCACGGTGTCTGATCACTTGTGGCCACCCCAGGGACATCCTGTGGCTACTCTCAGGATGCCAGATGAAACGTCATTCTTTTTCTCAGCAGTAGGACATGGTCTTAACAAGTCTGAGATGTGGAGGAGCTTTTAAGGGGGGGGGGCCTCATCATCACTTCCAAGTATCTAAAGGGTGGGTGTCAGGAGGATGGGGCAACACTCCTTTCTGTTATTTGCAGTGACAGGACAAGGGACAATGGACATAAGCTGGAGCACAAACGGTTCCACTTAAACACAAGGAGAAACATCTTTACTGATCAAGTGAGGGAGCTCTGGCACAAGCTGCCCAGGTAGTTTGTGGATTCTCCTTCNGCCAGCCAGGGCCACTGTGGTGTGGCGGGGACCAGCTGGGAGCTGGGAGAGAGCCCTGCAGGGCCAAGCAGGGCAGGAGAAGGTCACAGGCACTGGTGACTCTGCTCTTACCCCCGCGGACCTGCTAATGCAAACACTTAATTTATTCACCTGCATGTGCTTGCCGAAGGGAGCCCTGGTCACACCCGGCTGAGCAACTCGATTACCCTGGTAATACCCGAGCAACAGCACGTACAGATTCCATTACAGTGGGGAAAGAAATATAAAAAGAAAAGAATCTTGCTTTGGGGCATCTGAAATGTGTGAAGAGAATGGGTACAGGCAAGAGTGGCCTTGATGGGGCAGTCATAAAGGGAAGAGTGGAAACCAGATCCCAGCACCCCACTCCCCTCTCCACTAAATTACTCATTTAACTCTTCCTTAGACCTTGATTTTTACCCATTTTGTCATCTCTTAACCTTGCAGTTGAGCCTCAGCCTCGTGAGTGGGTGAAAGTGGGGCTGCCCTCCCCATGCTCTGACCTTGCTGAGGATGTAGATGAGGTCTCCGCGGTGGAAGGAGAGCTCGTCGGGATGGTCACTGCTGCAGTCCCACATACCTTGGTAGTAATTGGAGTAGTCTCGCCAGGGACCTCCTGGGGAAGCAAATTAGAGAGGGTGAAGGTGGGTTATCTTGGGGTTGGTGGAAGAGAGGGGCAGTTATTTGTTGGGGAAAGGAAGCAAACGGTGCTATTCCTTTTGTTCTTCAATGAGAAGGCAGAGGCACTGCAAGAAAAAGAGGTTCATCGATAAATAAACCCAGTCTACCATTAAATACACATAGATTGATAAATGTTTCCATTTCAGAGGACCCTGGATTAAAGCTGTTCACAACAAGCCACAGAAGTAACCAATGATGCCTTCCCTCTCCCCTTCAGCTCCTCCTCAGGCTCAATCCAAGCTATCTCTAAGTTGGGCATCCTTAATGTGGTCAAGAGGGGACACGTGGCATCAACACCAGCTCTGCTGGGCAGGGTCCCCACCACGGTGACAACCCTGCCAGAGGCCACAGAGGAGGAATACTATTAATTAACATTAGTGTTTGCAGGGGGCCTCTGGGAGGATGCTGCTGGGAAGGTGGTAGCAGAGTTTATTTAGTAATTCAAGATGCCAAACGGGTGATTGCAGCCGATGCAGCAGGGCTCACTCAGAGAGCAAATGGCACCTGGAGTGACTGGAGCAGGAACAGGGATGGGAGGAGCATAGGGAGTAAACATATGCATTCAATGCCCTTCCAGAGGTCAGAGGTCAGAGAAAGTCCCAAACTCCTATGGGATGACACAACTTGATGACTCAGGTCTTGATCTTCCCATTGAGCTGTGAGTTTGGGGAGGCAGGGCCTTTGCTTGATGCCTGTGATCACAGTCTTCTGTGGAAAGGGAAGGGAATGTGAGCCAGCAAACTTTCCCCCCATCTGTTTTCTTGGGAAAGGTGAACGACTTGCTTGCTGAAAGCCATGGCTTTGGACTGATGAGATGATTGGCAAAAGGTGCCAAGGCTGGGGACTGCCCTGGCCTAGATGTGCATCACAGTTTTCTGGAAAACCTTGCAGCAGCGTTACCAATACAAGACATTTCCATCTTTGCCATCTCAGAATGGCATTTACCACCCCAGAAACTGGCCCAGAGACCAGAGCCACCACAAAAGCTGTGTTCCCACAGTGGAGACAGAAAGCATCCTGCCTTGTGATGGGATCAAGCCTGATCCCATGGTCTTGCACAGCCCTACGAACAGAGGAGATGTTGCTTTGCCCAGGTTGCAGACTGGGGAAGCAACTTGTCTGAACACAGCCAACAAATGCTCCAAAGCATCAAACCCCCAGATTCTCAGTTTTAAAGCACACAAGACAATGTTAAAACATGTTCCTGGACCAAAGGCTTCAGTCAGGAGACAGCTCTGATGGCACAGCTGTGAGGTGTGAGGGTGAATCCAGATGTCATGACATGGACATCTCCATGATCCGACTGACCCCTGAGGGTAATTAAACCAGTAAAGCCAGTGCAGTGGAGGGGGCTTTGAACAGTGGAGCTGTACCAGTGTTCTGTGCTGCTCTGCCATGCACCGAGTCAAGCCCAGAAAGCATAAATAGAAAATATCGAGCACATGTTGGAGGAAATGTTTCTAATATGGTATAAGGGACCGAGTGATAAGGGTGCATCTGGAGTACTGTGCCCAGATTTGATCACCTAAATATGAAAAAGGACATTACAGAGATGGATAATGGCACAGCAGGGAGCAGTTGGAATGACTCAGGGACTTGGGGAACTTAAATAGAAAGGCTGGGAAAAAAAAAAAAGTAGGTCTGCATCCTTTGGAAAGTATTAAAGGGGGAGCACAGAGTGATGAGGAAAAGATTGTGAAGGGAATAGAAGGAGTAGGAGCTACTGAGTTATTTAAGCTTGTGCTAAGTGCAGGAACCAGAGGTTATGAACTGGAGGCAGAGGAAATATCAGGGCATGCAGGCATTGAGCAGGAGGCCACAGCAAACAGCAGTTTGGTAGGAGCCATCAAATTGTGTAATTAACACAAAAGGTCGTTAGGGGAGGGCATGAGGACAATGTTGTGACGCGGAGAGTAACCCGGGACAGGGGGATGGTGCTTGGCACCGTTGTGCTGGGTCCCCACTGGGTGAGGGTGGGGAAAGGCCATGCTGATGGGAGCAAAAGTACTGTCAGTTCCATGGAGCATCACTGGGAACTCACTGGGAAAGAGATTTAAACACAGCAATCCCACACATCAGCCCCTGCTACTCTCCAGAGTCCTGCTCTGCGTCACTCACACACTGGGAAGGGAAGGAGGTTTGGGTTGAGATAGAAAATGCATCTTCCTACGTGATGCTTCCAGACCCTCAAGTGCTCATCAACCCCAGAGCTGCTCTGGGATCTGCAGGGAGGGTGCTGCGGGGAAGCTGGAATCAGCCATGTCTCAATCAGCCCTCAGTTCCCAGGGATGATTGGGAGGTGCCTCCCCATCCCACTTCTGCTCTTTCCTGCTGTATCAAAGGAACAAGAGGATCTCGGAGGCATCCGGCTGACCTGTCAAGGAGCGGCGGAAAGGAGAAGGTGTTGGTGAAACAGAGGCTCTGCAGAAGCCATGAGCACAAGCCTGGACATGATACTGCGTGAGTACAAAGGGAGGACATTTTCCAGCCCACAGGGAGGTTCATGCTCCCAAAGTTCGTGTGTTTTTTTTTTTTTTTACCAGCCACGTCAACTGCTCGGATGGAAGGTCTCAGCCCTTCCTCCAACCTGACCTTCAGAAGGTCAGAATTAATTGTGTCAGATGAGGAAGATACCTCATGATGAAAGAGTGGCTGGGCTCTGCGCTTCATTCCCAGCTGCAGTTTCAAAAGCAACAGAAAAGCTTGTGCCAGCTACCGAGAATACCTTGTTAAAATTAAGACCATTTGCAGAAAAGACACCCTGACTCCATTTTAGCCCTTAAAGATAAGGCCAGGCGAGGGAGAGCTTGATGCTGCAGCCTCCACGGGGGACAGTGGATGTCCACAGTCCTCCCCACCTGCCAGCTCCTGGCTGGATGGGATGTGGGTTGGATTCAGAGGAGCCATCCCATGACTCCTGCATTAGTTCTGCTCACTTGTATGGAAAAGAGGTTATGTTTAAAAAGCCCCAGTGCCCCGTCTAGACACTTAAATCTGTGTTCAGGGCAGAGCTGTGATTTCAGTGCGACTGATTTACACTGATGTAAGTGGGACGAGTGCCTGCTCCTATGTTTCTGGGCCTTAGGGTCATTAAGAGAACCAGCCAAATGTGACAATCGCATCATTTTCTTCTGCAGCCTGAGCAGCCCCAGGCAGGGGCTGTGGGAGAGGGACGATCCGCCCTGACCCCTTTGCTCTGGGCGTGTTGCTTCAGAAGCCTCCTGTTGATGCTGAAACCTAATGACAACCGTCTGCAGCTCAGGGGTTTTCAGTGCTGTGCTCAGGTTAGGTGAAACCTGTCACACTCAGCGTGGGGGACTGTGACAGGAGGCAGGCTTTTTTATTTTCCACGTGGAGGGATTTTGCTCTGTTTGCATGTGACTGGTGAGCTTGTGCTGCAGCAGCAGCCACGAAGCTGGTCAAGGACAGAAGGCTGGAGTTAGGCAGCCTGGAGCAGGGCAAATGGGTGTCTTGGCAGTACCATGGCATCCTCGTGCTTCTTAGAAATGAGAAACAATAGTTTTGTGTTTTTTTTTTTCCATTAGCCAAATGCTCATATGGCACTTTGGCTGTGTGATATAATTAAGGAATAGCCCCTTCCCTCCCTCCCTGCCGCCAGCCTGCTGCTCAAGGACTCCTGTCATCTCTTCCTCGCCTTTGGTCCAGTTGGACAGAAGCACAAATTACCCCGGTGAAAGGCACGAGGGCTGAGGCTCCTGGGTTTGTGATAACCTTTCCCTCTTGAAACGCGGCCCAGTGTCGGGGAAGTGAGAGTCTAATACGTTATTTAGTGTGAAAACAGACACAGGGCTTTAAGCAATCATGACAATGCTAATAACAAAGCTCGTAATAACGATTAACAACAATTACAAGTGCCACGCAGATGCTAATGAGTACGAGCAGGGTGTTTAAAGGGCTGGCATGGCTTTGACAGGCGAGAGCCAAAATCCTTGGGGTGGCCTCGGGGCGCAGGTTCATCGTTACCTCTGGCACCAGCCTGCCATGAAGCTCTACCCAGCTCCCTGCTGACCACACCTCGAGCTGGAAAAGCCACGGGAGAGCTGCTTTTCTGCCATGCTTTGGATGTTTAAATGCTGGGCCAGTTGTGAAAGGCGAAGAAAAATGTGTGTGTTTGTGTGTGTGCATGTCCCATCAACTTCTGTGTGCCTCCCCCTGCGCTGAGGAGCCTCCAGGAAGAGAGCTGCAGGCTCACAGTTTATAAACACCAGGATGTCGTTTTTTTTTCCCAGGCTCTGGGTGCTGGTACCAGCTGCAGCTGCCACATGCTCCAGTGGCCAACTCAGTCATCATGCTGGGGGGTGGGAAACAGGATCTGTGAAACCATGAGTGGAGAAAGACTGCCTGGCTCCGGTCTCTGCAAGCAGCTGGGACTCAATGCAGTGTTTGCTAACAAGGTTTTGCTAGAAATAGGGCTGAGCACCCTCCTGGACTGATGACAACTGCTCAAGAAACATCCAAAGGGATTTGATGTTGGCAAAAGGGAACTGTTACAAAATGTCATAGAATCATTAAAGTTGGAGGAGACCTTTAAGATTACCGAGTCCAAACACTGCCCTCACACTGCCAGGCCTCTCACTAAAGTAAACCATATCCCTTAGCACCTCATGTATGTGTCTTTTAATATCTCCAGGGATGGTGACTCTCCCAGCTCCCTGGGCAGTCTTGGCACAGGGGCTGACAACCCTCTCAGGGAAAAAGTTCTTCCTCAGCTCCAATCACCTGGTTCAACTTGAGGCCATTTCCTCTTGTCCTATCATTCGTTACCGGTGAGAAGAGACTGATTCCTGTCTCACTGCAATTCCCTTCCATATAGAGAGTGATCATGTCTCCTCTCAGCCTCCTCTTCTCAGCTGGATCAGGCTTGCCACAAACACCAAGAAGTGGTGCACTGTGGCTGCTGGGAGGGGTGAGCAATGCTCGTGCATTCAAGAGAGCACGAGCCTGTGTGCAGCTGGTTTAGCCACCCACCATCCAGAGCATCCAACGCCCAGACCTTCCAGTCTCTATCAGCCAAGGGCAGGCACCCCATGAGCTGAGCATCCCAGGGTGAGCACGTCCCCTCCAAGTCCTGGAGCTGGAGGATGGCTCGGGAAGCTGCCCCGAGCTGGGCTTTGCCAGGGTGACGTGTTTCCCCTGTGGAGAGGAGCCAGCGGGGTGGCAGGAAGCCCGTGGTCGGTCGGTGCAGCCCCGGCTGATGGGACACAAGCGCTGCTTTCCTGCGCCGGGGCGGAAGCTGTGATGGAAAGAGAAGCAGGTGGGACTGGGGAGGAAACAGATCTTCCGCTCCTGTCCCACGGTGCAGGTCCTTAAGGAAAAAGCAGGGGTGGGGGCCCTGGCCATTGGGACAGACTCTTGGGCTACTGGTTCCGGGCGGGCGGTGCATGTCCTGTCGGCTTCCTGCGCCAACATCCCTCCCTGCAGTGGCTTCCTCTGGGCCGTGACTTGCTTCCTGCCCTCTCTCCAGGCTGTTTCTCTCCCAGGGAAGCACTGGCAGGGCTGTCTCTCTCTCCCTGGTCCAGGATGGGATGAGGGACAGAGATGGCTGTGCCTCCATAAGAGATCCATTAGCATGCAGATCTCACCAGGCAGGAGGGGAGATGGATCTTGGGTCTCCTTTGTGGAGAGCTAAAGCCATCCCCCTGGGGTGTCTGTCCAAAAAGGAGAGGCACCCTCCGTGCCTTTAGTATGGAGAAAATGGAGAGAGCTCCTCAAGACCAAATTATCTGAACTTCAGCAGTTGTAGGGTCTCCTGGGGTCTCTCCCATCCTCCATACACACTCAATCACCACCCACACCCCAGGATGCTCAGGCTGAGACCCCTCCCAGCCATGACCTGGATTGGTCCTTTGGGTTGGCCAAAGCAGGATAGACTCTTACCGCTTCTCTGTCTGCTCCCAGCGTTCCCGCTGTCCTCTGGCAAGGGGGTATCCAGCTCCTCATCTAGGGGCAAAGGGAGAAGGGAAGTCAGGGGAAGGGCTGTGAATGTTACAGCTACACCAGAGCCTGGGCAGGCAGAGGGCTGCGAGAGCATCCGACTGTCAGGATAATAAATTCCCAGCTTAATTGTGAAGAGTTGAGAGGAGGAAGTCACAGATAATATTTTAAAAGGTGTTGCATAAAAATATGAATTGTTGTTAACACTGAGTAAAAACAAATCACTTACTATGGCCTCATAAATTTAGGCAGCACTTTGCTGAGTGCCCTGTGGAAGAGATGCTTCCTGTGCAGGACTGGCCGCCCAGAGAAAATGAGACACTGAGGAGAAATGCCAGGACAAAAATGCAAAGAGGGATGGGAGACAGAAGCAGAAATTTAAGAGGAGAAAGAAGACCCCAGGTAGTGGAGGACAGGCAGGCTGGGAGGATGGGGCAGGATGCAAGAAAAAGAGTAAGAAGTGATACCATGGAAAAGGTTAAGCACAGAGGAGCTGGAAATCATGGGGAAGCCCTACGAAAATGGCTGGAGACCGGTGAGAGCAAGGATCTGCACACAAGTTTAGATTAGATTACTTAACATCAAGCCAGGTACAACCCATTCAGCCTGTGCTGCTCTGGGTGCTGAATCAGGTGCACAGCACCCACGTTAGCTGCTATCCCAGCCCAGGCTTTCTTCTGTGACTGGAAAGACTAGAAACAGCCTAATAAAATCCCAGAAATCAAACCAAATTCGGAAATGTTTCAGAAAGTCAGCGCTGAGGCAAACTGCTCATTGGCCTCTCTTGCTGGCAAAGGAAGCGTGGGGTGGCCCTGGCAGGAGAGCTGGCTCTGTTGCACCTCAGGGGATGTGGCTTTGCTGTCATCTTTAGGCAGAGCCAAGAGAAATCCAGGCTGGATCTTCTGCTGATCCCACAGCAGCCAGGGAGTTGCTGCTGCTGCTGCTCAGTGCTTCCCAAGGCCACGACCCCATCTGATCAATGCAAGCCAGCTCAGGACTCTGCTGCCAGTGACAAATTGCATCCCAGGTTGGAGGGTCACTGGGACTGCTCCCCTGTTAGATGGGAAGCGGCCCCAAAAATCTTTCCTAAATAAATCAGGCTTTATTGTAAACCTCGGCCACTGATGAGACAGAACCTTATTAGCATTGATTTTAAAATAAATTATTGAAAGTGGCTTTTGCCTGCTCTTTGCATTTGTAAAAGAGCACGTAAATGTATCTGTCACAGGGCTCCTCCTCCCCCATCATTCCCACACATGTGCCCCAGACCCGCGCATCTGGACTCATTGGCACCAAGTCCTCTAATCCCACCTTGGCACGAGATGAAGGGCGCTGGAACCAGCTTCTGCATGCTATGAAAACCCCAGAGCCGCCCCCCAAAGCTGGGCAGCATCATTCCCTGACCTGTACCCAGCGGCTCCCTGCAGCCACCCCCTCTCCCATCCCCTTGGCTCACATCCTGCAGGCACCGCTTCCACTCCGGGGCCAGATTGTCCTCAGGAAATCTCCTTCCAGAGCCCTTCTCACATCTCCTGGCACAGAAGCACTTGCCACAGAGGAAATGTTGCTGGTAGGTTCCCAAGATGAGTAAAGCTGTGGGAATCCTGCCCATGGAGGGCCTGGCACAGCCAGCTCTCTGCCTGGATGTGGTGCTGGGCATCCAGGGTTGCCCTGATGATCCTGGGGAGATGTATCTGCCCTTTTTCCTCCCCACTTCTCTGGGAGCTCCTCAGATTGCAGAGCTGGTCCCCTTTGCTGGTACAACCAACAAGGAGTCACATTTACAGTCCCTATTGAGCTCAGGCAGTTCTGTGGGTCCCAGCTCCACACTTCAGGTAGAACTGTCATTCCCACATGTCCTCACTCTCTAGGAGCCACAGGAGGCTGCCAACTAGGGAGGGGCTGGGGAGGCTTTCTAGAGTAGACCCTTCTCCCCCTCCCACTTTGGGTCATTTTCTCCCTATATTTGATGGAGTTTGGCATGTTCTAACCCAAAATCAAAGCCAGAGATCCCTTCCCTGCATTGCCCACCCGAGACGTTAGCTGGACAGCTGACTGCTCCAAGGCTTGGACAAGGTGCTCTCCTCTGTTTCAGTCCTCTGTGCCTCAGTTTCCCATTCTTTCCAAAGCCTCTGTCCTGCTAAGCACTCACTTTGTGCCTTTTCCCTGTGCTGAGAGGAAGATCCTAAGCTGGCAGCAGGTCCCTGCTCTGCCCTGCAGTGAGCTCCGTGAGGCCACTGGGGCTGTGAAGGATGGAGCCTCTCCAGAAGGAAGGGAGGAAACTCACAGGGGATTTTCCTCAGGAAAATGTGGTGGGGAGGCAGTTTGCTGTTGTGGCTTCCCCTCAGCTGGAAGCAGCCAAGCTCTGCTCACCTTCCTGTATTCCATCTTCTCCCACAGCAGGGTCTGCCACCACGTCTCTGAACCTCAGCATGGCACAGGTGTCCTGGCAGATATCTTGGCATGGCTATGGTGAAAGCATTAACCCTATGATGCTGCTGAGCTCTACTTTCTGCTGTGGCACACTGGCCTCAGGCACAGCCCTGGCAGATTTGGAGCTGTGCAGTCACAAATAGGGCTGTAGGACCATGCCACCCACTCCTCACATTGCAGCCCTGCAGCCTGTTGCAATCATGTGCTTTTCTGAGTCAAGTGTGGAAGCAAAGCTCTGCCTTCTCAGAGCCTGGGTGTCTGATCACAGCCAATATCTGGATTTTTATAGTGATTAATCAGAGGGAAATGCTAAAAAACCACATCTCCTGAGAGCCATGTTGCTTCCCCCTATGACACCTCTGTGTGTGGAGGCAGGGTGGTACCACCATCTCAACCACACCACTCTCAGGAAAATGCCTTTATATGCCCATGGAAAGCCCTGGGCACCCTCATTCAGGGCCCAGAGCCCCAGGGCAGCCCCCAGGCCTGGGCATGGCTGGGGAGCCAGTGGGTTGTGTACCCCACCGCTGCACCGGAGCAGCCTGGGCGTTGGGCAGATTCTCAGAGGAGCTGTGTTTTAATGTAGCAATTTGATTCAATTTTCCACTCTATAAAATTACCCATCACTGCTCGTTGCTTCCTAACAGACACCTTCACTCTTAATTTAACAATCCTATCGAATTCTGCCAGGGAAATTGGAAAAATTTATCACCTGTGAAATTTTA
>WBNH01005333.1:12163-36344 GCA_013401255.1 Urocolius indicus
TTTTTCCCCCCCCCCCCCCCCCCTTTCTCTCTCTATGAGGAAGGCAGCCAGGTCCAGAGGAGATCCAGGTTTGGATAGGGACTTCCCCTGGGGGGTCTCAGGGGTGCAAAGGGCCGGGAGGAGATGATGAGCTCAGGGGCAGAGCAGATCTCTCCTACTTGCCCCTGAGTCCTGCAACTGGTTTGTCACCACTTGCACACTGGCCTCTGTAGTAACATGCCACTACCACCCATGCTCAAGCTGGCAGGGAACTGAGGTCTGTAGGGAGTGAGAAACTTGCCCAGATGAAAGACTTGTGGCTTTGCTTCCTACTGGTAGTGCCGTGCATGGTGCCCTGCATTGTCAGGGTGATTCCAGCTGTGGGCAGGATGCTCAGTGGCTGGAGAGCAGAGGTGATGTGGCTGAGCCAGCATCTCAGCTGGGTGAGGGTCATGCTGGGCACAGGATGCTTGGCCAAACCCTTGGGACAACAGCCCCTCCATGATAGCAGAGCTCGCAGGATGCCCACACACCAGGAGCAAAGGATAGTGGAAAAGCCCTGATGAAAAAGGGGCTTCAAGCCTGTTGCTCGCAGGGTTTGGGCTGTTGAGCAGCCTGAGACACAACCCTTTGGGCTGCTTTAGGAATCTTTTAGCAAACTTGTAAGAAGCTGAGGTGGATAGGACAGACAGCTCAGTCATGGCTCATAATTCAAGGAAGGGTTTGGCTGGGGTGTTCCTTCCTCTGCTGTGAGGTTCTGCAGCCCCATCATCAGGGCACTGATCTCTGTGAAGGAGCAGAGTAACATCCGTCGGGACTGAGAGCGAAGCTGGCTGGCAGGGTGGGCTGCAGCTCTTGAGACGCTCTGCATCCCAGAGTGGGGACAACAGTGGGATCTGTCCTTAAATCAACACTGTGTGAGCTCCCAGCAGGATCAGCATTATCCACATGTGGATCAAACCTTCACATGGAATAGAATCGTAGAATTGTTTTGGTTGGAAAAGACCTTTTTAACCACCAAGTTTAATCACTCGTCTCACCCTGCCCAGCCCACCACTAGCCCACAGCCCTCAGCACCTCAGCTCCATGGCTTTGGGATCCCTCCAGGCATGAGGACTCCCCAGTCTCACACACCAGCATGGGGACCACCTCACAGAGGCTCCTGCCCAGCTCAGGGACCATTCTGGGTATGACCAGAGGAAGAGAGAGCTGCTTTGCAGAGAGCTGAGGACATAAAGAAGAGGATGGAAGGTTGGGAAGGGAAGATGAAGGATGGAGAGAAGCGTAGGCTTTGCTCAGCATGGCACAGGCAGCCCTGGAGCTCCAGCTCCACTCCCAGCAGTTGCCTGGATGCTGAGCAGAGATTTACTTTAGCAGCTGTAACAAGACAAAGATCTTTGCACCNGGGTTTTACTTTACCAGGTGTAGAAAGGCACAGATCTTTGCATCAAAAAACTTTTTTTTTTTTTTTTTTTTTTTTTTTTTAATCACTACAAACACAAAATTCTGAAATAAGAAGAATCCAGGGGCTATTTTGCTATTTGCAGGCACCAAGGGACTCTGACCTTTGAGGTCAGGGTGCAGAAAGCTGGGTGATCCCAACCTCGGCACAGAAGCAGAGCAGCACATGGATCTAAGCAAGGTTCAGGTGACCCATTGACCGAGCCCTGGGGCATATCATGCTGTGATTTTGGCTACAATGGTAAGAAATGTTGCAGACTGTGTCATCCTCCCAGGCTGCCTGGTTCTGTGCCAGGAAGATTGCTTTTGGCTCCTTTAGCCAGCAGCCACTGCCCTCCTACCTCCAGACCTTGTGCACTGTCAGTGAACACGCACTAGTCTTTAATGCACTTATTTTATCATCTCTTGGGAGACCAGTAATTGTGTTACAGCCATGACTACATGCCCAGAAGGGAGCATTTTCATCATCTAAAGTCTAATTTTCCAGGTAACACAGCCCAGAGATTCCACTTTCAAACTTAACATTACTCAGGCTGAGCAATGCACAACCTCTAAAACCTGCCTCACCTGAATTTGCAAACCCCTTGTCTCATCAGAACAGAACAGGATTGCTCTTGGGGTCCATCAGCCAGTCTGAACAAAAAAATGGAGTGAAACCTTTGAGGTCTGAGTCCATTATACTCAGCAGAGCCTGAGACGTCTATTGTGTAAGACTAAGTCTCTTCCCTCATTTGTGAGGTGAAGGCTAAGAGATGGCTCAGGCTTTGGTTGCTTACCTGGCAAAACCTCATAAATGTCATCCTCTTCCATGTCAAAACTTGGCTCCTCCTGATTCAGGGTAGTATTGTGGGATGCTGTGTTCAAAGAGTCAGAACTGTCCACATCATTGTAGAGCTCTTCTTCATCCTCCTCATCATATGGGATAGTGAGGGAACTCAGGTCTGGCAGGAGAGAGCAAAAGCACTGTGAGAAAGAGCAAACCAAAGTACCATGTGCATGCTGGGACCTTCAGTGAGTTGAAATCAAGTGATAAAGCCTGTGCCACTGTACTTTGTATTCTCTATGGACCTTGCAGAGAGTGAACAGTCCCTTTTCCTGGCCCATGAGCACCTGGTGTAAAGAAAGTGGGATGGAAGCTGAGAAAAGGTTAAAAAAAAGGAAAAGCTGCAGAAGGTAAAAACAAATTCAACAAGTGCTCCAAGGAACTGAGCCTGACTCCTCTCCTGGGCAGCTGCCTATGGCTTTCAGAGGGTTTCCATAGTCAAGAGCCTTGTCTCAGTTTTGCTGGTCTCAAATTGGAGCAACTCCAGTGGAGCCAAAGTAACAGCCCATCCTTCATCAGTCAAGCATAGAACAGCAGATCTGTGATTCTGGCAGCAAGGAGCAATTCTCACAATTTTCTTGTCCCACTTGGTGACATTTGCAACCTTTGCAAGATCATAGGGCTCTGCTCTCTAAGAGTGGCCAAAAGTACTGGAGTTGAAACCAAATGCCTGCAGGCTCCAACTAACCACCTCTCTTTAACCACCTTCTCAAAAGATCAACGCTCCAGAACCTCTCTTTTTGCTGGGACTCTGGAGAAAAGGAGACTCAGAGGAGACATTTTCCGCTCCTGCGACTGACAGGAGACTGTAGTAAGGTGAGGGTTGGTCTCTTTCTTACTCACAAGGAAGAAGTGACAGCGCAAGAGCAAACAGACTCCACTTGCACCAGGGGAGGTTTAAGTTGGAGATGAGAAAGAACTTTGTCACTGAAAGGGCTGTTAGACACTGTCCCAGGCTTCCCAGGGTGGCGTCCCCATCCCTGGAGATACTGCAAAGCTGTGTAGCTGAGGTGCTGAGGGACATGGGTTAGTGATGGGCTGGGCAGTGTGAGGGCAGGGCTTGGATTCAGTGAACCTTTTCCAGTCCAAAGAATTCTGTGACCCCAGCAGAGTCCTGGCAATGAGCACAAGCCCACCCATTGCTGGAGGGAGCAGCCAAAGCCCGGGGTGGGGGAAGATGCCCAAATAAACATGAGATACTGGTTTGGGCCAAGCAGACTCACCCTTCAGAAGGAACTGGATCTGATCCACCCAGTCTTTAGCCTCTGCAGGGCTCGGGGCTGTGAACTGAAGAGAGGTTCCTGTGTCATTGTATGTAGGGAGAAGAAAAGGTTTTGCAGCTAGATGGTGATCCTGGATCTGCCATACTTTACCCTGTGGCTTTGGGAAAGCCACTTTACTCTTTATCTCCCTGTTCCAAAGAGGGAAACAGGAGGAGAACAAAGCTAGACTATCCCAGAGGAAGGCTGTCAAGCCTAATTCATTAATATAATTCAGATGAAAACCACAATCCCCACTGAATTACTGACTATGAACCAAGACTCTACATCCAAGATCCCTCTAAAGCTCACTCTGTGAGTTGGGCCAGGTTTTTCATCACATCAGTTTTTAGGCTCCCCTCTGGATGCTCAACAAACAGAATGTTTAAATTTAACCTGAGTCTGAACCGCCTATTTAAAAATGGGCTTTCCAAATGGAATCCTCTCCTGCATCTAAGCCACATTCTCACTTAACCCTTATGTCTCAAAAGGGCAAAGAGAACCCAAGACCCCTCCTGTGCCAAGGGAAGATCCACGTTGGGATGACCTACCAAAGAGAAGCATCATCACCTTCTGTAATGCTTCTTGGGCTGTTTTACCTGGGACCTTGGACATTCCCAGCCCCTCTGGTCCTGCAGGTCCCAGGTTGAAGGTGACCTGGGAACAGGTGCTTTTGTGCCTAATGCTCAAACCAGCACAGAAGGGCCTTTTTTTTCACCCCCAGTTCCTACCTCGTAGGTGCGTTTGCCAGGGCAGATCAATNGGTTTGCGCCAAGCAGACTCACCCTTCAGAAGGAACTGGATCTGATCCACCCAGTCTTTAGCCTCTGCAGGGCTCGGGGCTGTGAACTGAAGAGAGGTTCCTGTGTCATTGTATGTAGGGAGAAGAAAAGGTTTTGCAGCTAGATGGTGATCCTGGATCTGCCATACTTTACCCTGTGGCTTTGGGAAAGCCACTTTACTCTTTATCTCCCTGTTCCAAAGAGGGAAACAGGAGGAGAACAAAGCTAGACTATCCCAGAGGAAGGCTGTCAAGCCTAATTCATTAATATAATTCAGATGAAAACCACAATCCCCACTGAATTACTGACTATGAACCAAGACTCTACATCCAAGATCCCTCTAAAGCTCACTCTGTGAGTTGGGCCAGGTTTTTCATCACATCAGTTTTTAGGCTCCCCTCTGGATGCTCAACAAACAGAATGTTTAAATTTAACCTGAGTCTGAACCGCCTATTTAAAAATGGGCTTTCCAAATGGAATCCTCTCCTGCATCTAAGCCACATTCTCACTTAACCCTTATGTCTCAAAAGGGCAAAGAGAACCCAAGACCCCTCCTGTGCCAAGGGAAGATCCACGTTGGGATGACCTACCAAAGAGAAGCATCATCACCTTCTGTAATGCTTCTTGGGCTGTTTTACCTGGGACCTTGGACATTCCCAGCCCCTCTGGTCCTGCAGGTCCCAGGTTGAAGGTGACCTGGGAACAGGTGCTTTTGTGCCTAATGCTCAAACCAGCACAGAAGGGCCTTTTTTTTCACCCCCAGTTCCTACCTCGTAGGTGCGTTTGCCAGGGCAGATCAATTCGAAACAGCATCTTTTCCGAGAGTCTTTGCGCAGATGATAAGCCATCCGGGCACTATAGTGCTCGATGGAGAAGTTACCTTTAGGCTGCTTGCCTGGAAAAAGAGAAACAGGCCAAATATGGAGTTTGCATCTTTTTAACAAGCTTGTAGTACTGCTGGGTGACGCCCACACAGGGAAACTGAGGCACACTACGTGTCAGTGGCCAGAAACAGTCCCTCCACTCTAAGCATGTCCATCTAAAGGGAGTGTTATAAAATCTTCATAAAGAAGCTGTAAAGAAGATGCCCTTTGAAGCCTCAAGAGACCGTGAGCAGTCAGCAAAAGGTTGCCAGGGTCAGAAGGTTGCATGAGATGAGCTGGTTGTAATGAAGCAGACACCACAATGTACTTGGGGAAATATGATACCAGTGATTATTCTGCTGGTAAGGCATTAACGGGCGGGCGGGCAGGAAGAAATACTTAGTGAGGCCTTTGAGAATTGGCCTACAGATCTTGCTGATGCGTACACAGAGCTGGTGTCAGCCAGGGTGGAGGGAGGAAAGCCCAGCAGAATTAGCTGAAATGTCCTTTTTTACCCGAGCTCCTTATTTCCTTATGAATCTGCTTGAAGAAGTGTGGGAATATGATTCAGGCAGTTGCTCTGAAGCTTTTGAAATTTTATAAATTAAAGCAGCTTTCAGGGGTTAGGCCAAGCCCTATGTAAGGATTTCAGCTCATTGTGAAGAGGTTTGCTTTACTCTGTTTTCCAGAGGTCATTTGGAAGCTGATGACTGTTCATCCCTAATAAAACCAACCAAATATCAACCCTCAACTTTGGCATCTACCTCTGCCAGCAGCTCACTGTGAAAGGCCAAGTAACTTGTACCCTGCTGTGGCCAGAGGAGTTGGGAAGCTTGTCTGGGAACAGAAAGTGCTCAAGATCCTTAGACAAAGGATATTGAAGAAGGACAAAGACTCAGCTTCATTCCCGTGGACCACTGGAGTTAATCCTGTCCTGGCTGCAGACCTGGTTGCTGTAAGCCATGAGTGTCCAAGTGTTTTGTAAGCCCTTAGCATGCCGTGTTTCTGGGTGGGTGGAACAGAGCAAGGCCATATATCTAATCACACCAGACTCCGTTGGAGATATTAGCTGTCTGTTTATATGTACCTGATGGAGCATGACTGCAAAATATTTATATACACTGACACATGGATTATATACAGTCACTTAGGGGGGTGAAGCCCAGCTGATGGCTAATGAAAACCTTGGTACATCATTTTATTTTCACACAGCTCTGTTTCTGTGTCTATCTTGTCTTGTTCCATACCTACAGAGATGTTTGGAGGACGGGGGTGGGGGCGTGTGGAGAAGGCAAACTGAGATTTACCTTTCTCGAACCTGCATGTTATGCCTTGACTGTGGCCCGAGGTAGATGCTTTTCTCATCAGACATCAGCCTGTCCTTCAGCAAGGACTCTCCTCTTTCCTTTTTCCAGCCCTGTCTTTGCCCTCAGCCAACTACCCTCAGTTTGAGGACCGGAGGCAGACATCTCACAACTTACTTTTCTCATTGGCGTAGTAATAAAAGGTCCTTCTGTTGAGGACACACCAGCGCTTCTGCCACTCTGATCCAAAAAAGCTGTGGTCTGGAAAGAAAAGGACACCAGGAAAGTAAAAAAGATTAATTTCTCTTCTCTAACCATATGCTTCAGATGAATATTTAGGGAAAAAAAAAAAAGATTCATCTTTTTTTCCCAAAAAAAAAAAAAAAAAAGCAGATTTTTGATACAAAACCTCAGCAAGTTTAAGGAAGAGCCCTGCAAGCCTTCCCCAGCTCTCCAAGCAGGGCTGAGCTGCTATGACCCTTAGTCCTGCTAACAAGGAGGGAACATAACTTTAAATTAAACCTCCTCAATTGAGGTTTAAGCAAATGTCTTTTATTCTTTAATTGGAGCAAGCTAAAGCACGCACGGAGCCAGTTATGCAGCTCAGCTGATGGCCCTGAGGAAAAAAAAAAGGGCTGTTCTTGCCTCATACCACCTGTCATACAGTAAATAAATCAAGAGATAAAATCTGAGTGATGAGGAAGTAATATGTAGCTTTCACAAGAGTCAGTAAAATCAAGATAAACCTGAGGCTGACTCACAGTCCTTATCTCAACCTGCTAATGTGTGTGATGCTACCGACTACCTTGTCTTCACCAGGATTTTATCCTCATTAGGTATTGCTCGTTAGAAGGGCACATCTTGCCTTAGAGGACTGGGCTGCTGCTTAATTCAATTTCTGGGTTTTAATCTTTGTGCAGTTTGATGATCTGCAAAAGAGAATAAATAAAGGCTGTGCCCTCCCTGTGCCTGAAAGATTCTGAGTGCACCAACAGACAAATCTGCAGAAAATACGTACTTTCCTAGCTGTTCCTCAACTGAAAACTTGCATTCTTGGAAATTCAGAGGTGACATCCCCAAACCTTCTCTTATGATGTACTTGTCAGGCCTTACCTCGGGACCTCTTCTCCAGATAGCCTTGCTTCAAAACATTTCCTGCATCTTGAACAGGCTTCGGTGTGATCTCCTCTAGCCCTACAGAGAACAAAAACAAAGCAAAGCCTTGGGATTTCCCATTCCTATAACACCTCAGCACAATGTTCTCACCCCCTTTCTCTGCAGAAGAAGCTTGAGGAGGCAGATCAGTGCCTGGAAGTGAAAATAATGGTCTAGCATGATCTCACTAGCGGCTCCAGTCCTGGCTGCACACTCACAGATGTCTCTGATGAGACCAGGACCATAACTCACGCAGCTACACAGATTCAACCTCAGTGAGCTGAGGCTGGTGCAGCTCCAGAGGCTGATGCTCAGACCTTTGCTGCCCAGCCAAAGCTCTCTGGGTGCCCAGGAGCCTTTGGCAGCGGGTAGGATTTACTCAGGTTTATCAATACCCAAAACACAATCCTCTTGTCTGATGTCTGGCCTAACTCGGACTGCAGCACTGTGCTGGCAAGTGAATGGCTCCTGCGGCCACAGCAGGGCTTTGGCCCTCACTGCACAAGGTGATCACCACATCTCATCCTCAAAAGCAGGGCCAGGATGTCCACAAGCCATAGCCTGCTGCTGAGAGTTAAAAATATACCTAAATGCCTAAATAAAAAATGCCCACCCCAGTGCCCAGCCTTGGCAGCTTCCCAGGAGCCCAGGTGCCAAGAGCTTCTCTTGTTCTCCCAGCTGTCTCTCTAAGGCTCAGTGATGGCCCAGTCCATCCCCATCACCTCCCTTGTTCAGGGGCTATTTTCACTTTTGTGTTTGAGAGTTTGCAAGCTCTGATGGGTCTTGGGGTAAACGGCAGACACTAAGACACACCAAGTTTAGTCTGTTGGGAAAGGTCCCCTAGGCCTGTCTCCTGTTGTCTGGAAACTGCATCCTTCAGAGACAAGATCCTCAGCTCATGCAAAGCTGTCTGAGGTGACTTAGATGAGAGGAAGACTGGGATGCCATGGGCAATGCCTGGGGGATGTGGACAGACCCTTCACCCAAGGAGAAACACAATTTCTCTCCAGTCTGAGCTGGGCTGAGCTGAGTCTGCTCTGGAGAAATGCATCATGACAGCTTCAGTGAGGATGGAATAGAGCTGGGTTTCACCTGCAGTACACTGCAGGAGTGGTTGAGGAGCTAAGGGGTATTGAGATCTTCATACAAAAATCACTGAACATCAGGGTTATTATTTTTGTTAGAATGAAAACAAAGGAGGTTGCTGAAAAGGACCTAAATTCCCTTGCAGGGTTCAGACAGGCCACTATCAGATGATTATTTCCAATAAAGGAAGGCACAGAACAATTTCCTAAGGAGCCTCCTGCACTCTCCTGGGCACCCTCAGAGATACATTGCCTTGGACTCTAGCAGCACTCACCGTCTTCTTCAATTTGGGGAAGGGGCTTTGCAGCAGGAGGCTCATCGGCCCCAGATGAGTTGGCAGAGCAGTTGTGAGTGGGGGCCACAATGTCCCAGGGCACCAATCCATGCACTTGCCCAGCACAAACATGTTCAGGCCCTTCTCTAGTGATGCTGAGCATCTGACTTGTAAAAAGGCACGTTGAATTCTCCAATCCAAGCCCTGACCCCTTTTGCTAATGCAAATCTAAATGTCATTTTATGGGACATTTATAATTATGAAAATGGGACAGTGCTGCCGGATGCACAGGGAGACCCTGCGAGTATGAATATTACATTAATGTACCCAATGCCAGCTCACTGATCCCGCTGGCAGGAGAATAAAAAATGCTTGAGTGAAACTTTTATTTAGACGTTAAGAATCCAGGCCCCAGCGGGGTGACGGAGGCAGCCCTGGCGAGATCCCATCAGCGCCAGCGCTCGAATCGAATTACCCAGGGGGGAAGGCAGGAGCTGCGAGTGCTGCTTCGCTTATTTAATTTCATTTACTTTCAGTACATTATCAGCATGGGGCTTCCCTCTGCCCCTGTTTCTCCCCAAGAAAACCGGCTGTGGAAATTTGCCAGCGTGCAGGATGCTGCTGTCGCTTGAGCCAAGGCAAGGACGTGTCTGACCATCCCGGTCATCCTCGGGATGTGCTTTGTGCTCTCTCTTCAGTTGCCAGGGAAGGTTTGGGACCTTTCAAACACCACAAAGAGCAACGGAAGCAGAGAAGCAGCAGGAAGCTAGTGGGAGCCACGGACAGCCTCTTCCAGCCCCGCATCTCCTCGCTTTGCCCATCATTTCCCAGTGCTTGGCTGTAAGAAGGCAAGAACCTTTTAAGTAGTGCTTTGTCCTATTTAAGATCCATTTTCCAGATGAGCAGATTTTGTGTTTCAGGTTGTTTGCAGTTCTGGGTCTCAGGATCTTATGGGCTGGCAGCTCCCTGTGGCATTACCTCTGAAACACCATCAGCAGCCCAAATCTCTCCTGCTCTGCAAGAGACATCATGCCTCAGTTTCCCAGCAGGAAGATCAGAATAAGAGGAGACTCCCTCCTCCTTCAATATTCAGTAGTTGCTCAGACAAACTAATACAATTAAGGAGGGGTTGTGAGGGCTGATTCAATTGCATGATGCTCTGGAAATCTTAAGTTTTACAGAACATGACACAAAGATGGCAGCTGTAACCTGTGTGCTGCACACAGTCTCTCTAATGCAGCCTTGCTAACACAGAGCCAAGAAGATTAAATCTGGGTAAGGTGGGTAAGTGCATGGGACATGGCACTCAGGGCTCTGCTTGGCTGCAGAGAATACGTGGGGTGTCCCCATGTCCTCAAGCCTGCCTCTAACAACAATCCAGATGGCTTTTGCTAGCAGCAAACAGCTAAATTAACCTGCAAAGACAGTCCCTGGGTTTTTTCATTTATTTAAAGCATCCTAATGCACACCCAGAAGATCCAGAGATGCAAGGTGGTAGCCTAGCTTCAGAAAGCTCTCTGGTTTCTAAGGGCAGAGGGTTTATTTGCCTGGGGCAGCCTCTGCCCCATGCTTCTGCCCCAGGACCACACACCTGGCAGCTAAACCACAGCTCACCATACCTTCTAGGACTCCAAGTGATGGAAAAGCCAGCTCATCGCCTGGTCATGTGTTCCAGCTACTAGTGGCTATTCCCCATTTATAAAAACAGAGAAAGAAAAGACCTTGAATTCATGCAGGAAAGACACATCTGTGTTCTCTGACACACAGCCCCTCTCTGTGCACACCTGATTCAGTGTGGCAGGGCTATGGCTGTATATGGCTGGGCTCAGTGGCCCTTTCCACCCTGCCATCTCCCCCAGCCCACTCTTCATCTGGCAGATGGTTGGGACTGGCAGCTCTGCCCACCTCAACATCCCATGGGCTTCACGGCCAAGCCCAATGAGCTCTCCATGTCCCCCCAGCACCTCCCAGTGCCACCAGCACCTCAAACCCCTCCAGCCTCTGCAGCCTCTCAAGCCTGGCTCCCCGGGGAAGCTGCTCATCCCCAGGGATTTTCCTGCTGGTGAATTTCCCCATCCAGGATCCACGTTCCTCCCACAGAAGGGCTGCACATCAGCGGCACTGGGAATAACTCTGTGCCATAATCCTGGAGACCACTTTTCTGCAGAGGATACAAAGCTGTAGCGTTTCAGGAGCAGGAGAAAACTGGAGTCAGAGACCCACATCCACAGATGCAGGAGCAGGCACCATCTTTCTCCTTTCTCCTCTTTCTTGCACCCCAGCTTTTACTGTTACTCATCCTCTGGTGCTGCTGAAGGATGTTCTCAGCCTCAGCAGCTTCTCTCCTGCATGAGGCTGAACCCAGGCCGCCAGCCGAGCCTCTGGCTTTGCTGACCAAAATGGCACCTTTTGGACAAAGTTTCTGGGAGTTTGGCTGCCAAGTGCCTGTTTCAGCCCATCCTTGCCATGTCCTCAAGGACCTCTGGATCTCAGCTCCCCTCCCTTCAGTCTCTGACTCACACACACCAGCTGCACAAAATGTCACAGTTGCTGCAGCCAAATGCGCCTGGGGGCCCTTTGGTGCCTACGCTGTCACATCAACTGACTGCTCAAAGGGACAGAGCACAGAGGGACGATGGTTACAACTAATTCCCCATCCTCCAGCTCATTCACCAGGCTTGGATGTGCCAAGAGCAGATTCTGCTCCTGGGGACTTTGCAGGGAACACCCAAAACACATTTCAGACCGGAGCACAACTGGCTGTGATTTCCCAAGCCCTCTGTGGTGGCTGCTTTCTTTTTCCACTGGAGCTAATGAGGAAAAAAACAATCAGAAAGAGACAAACAACCTCTCCCGCTGCCTTCAAAGCGAGATGGACTCAGGCTACGCTGAAAGCTTTTGGAAATCTCACCCTCCACTGAAGTCTGCCATGACAAACAGGTCCAGGATGTGGCTGCTGGGGCTAACGGCACAAAGGGCAACTGCTGAGTGGCATCTGTGGGTCTGTTCAAACACAGGTTTCATAGAGGCAAATCCAAGGAGCTGTGTGTAAGACAGACACACTCTGTTCAGTCTCTGTACTGGGAACTGGTGAGGCCACACCTCAAGTGCTGTGTTCAGTGCTGGGCCACTCACTATGAGACACTGAGGTGCTGGAGTGTGTCCAGGGACAGGCACTGCAGCTGAGGAAAGATCTGGAGTGTCAAGTCTACTGAGGAATGGCTGAGGGAGCTGGGGGTGTTCAGTCTGGAGAAGAGGAGGCTGAGGGGAGACATGAGCACTCTACAACTCCCTGACAGGAGGCTGTAGAAAGAGGGGGTTTGGCGTCTAATCCCACGTAACAGGAGGAAACAGATTCCAGTTGCCTCAGGGGAGGTTTAGATTGGAGCTGAAGAAGAACTTTTTCCCTGAGAGGGCTGTCAGTCCCTGTGCCAGGCTGCCTGGGCAGGTGGGGGAGTTCTCATCCCTGGAGGGATTCCAAAGCCATGGAGCTGAGGTGCTGAGGGCCATGGGTTAGTGGTGGGCTTGGCAGGGTGAGGGCAGGGCTTGAACTCAGTGATCTTAAAGGTCTTTTCCAACTGAAACAATTCTACAATTCTATTATTCTATGATTGGAGAAGAAAGCTTCCCATATTTAAACTGTTACCTTTTTCCAAGACAAGGAGGATCTTGAAAGCATCTCTGCCTTCTCACATCAAAATTCACGTGAGTACAGATCCCCCCCAAACTCTCTTCTCAGGAAATCTTAATCACGGCTACCAGCCAGATCTACATAATGGTCCAGCTCCCTGTGGGAGAACAGGACTGAGGTCAGCATCTTGGCTCCAGGCTCTGGCTGAGAGAGGCTGGACACATCCATCAGGCACAGCTGGCTAGGACCTTCCAGGGCTACCCAGATGCTGCAGCCCAGCGGGACCCTTCCAGTGCCATGCAGATGCTGCAGTGAAGCAGCCATTGGCACTGACTGATGTCCTGACCAAATGGAGCAGAAGAAGAAAGGCTATCCTGCGAGGTGAATCACTGTCCATCAGTGTGGTCCTCCCTGTCCCCATCTCCTTGTCCCCCTGCACCAGGGCACAGCCCATAATCTCAGTGGCTCCCAGGCCCTCAGTGACCCTTGGGCACGTTTGCCTCTGTGCCTTGGAAACAGCTGGGGATTGTTTATAACAACAGGAATGAAACAAGCAACTATTTCAAAGAAAACGAGGAACTAAACAATTGGCAACATGGATCACATGAAATAGACCTTGAGCCAGACTAATTTTTTGCTTTTTTTTTTTTTTTTAGCAAGAAAGTAAGAAAGTAGAAGAAGAAAAGGCAATACATGGCAGAGAAGATTAATCCAGGCTTCAGCTTGACTTTTCAAAAGAGATCAGTAAGCAAAATTTAGGGTGCAGGCATCCACCTTGGGATAACTACCCAGACTGAAAGCTAGCCAGCAAACAGGAGTTAAAAATCAATGGCAACAAATCATCAAGAGGAAATTATCAACTGAAATATCCCTGTGTTCATCTTTGGGATCAGTTGTCCTCAGGCTCAGGAGCCTTCATCTCAACTCAAAGAGCCCATCGAAAATCTACACGTAGACTCAGAGCTTCCTCTGGCACAGACAGGGAGTTGCTAAACTCTCTCTCTTGTAGCCACTAGTACAGACTAGTATTGAAGGCAAGAACCAAGATTAACTGGTCCCAGGCAACAGTAGAGGCTTCTGACAGGTGCTGACAGTCAGGAGCGAACGCAAAATCCATGGAAGTTGCTCAAGAAAACCACAGTTCTCACCTGGGGCTGAAGGGTGCCTAATTAACTGCATTGCCCCAATGTCTTCATTGGACCACAATTAATGACTGGACAAAAACGAATTGAGGGATGCACAGACAGATCTTTGTTAGGCACCAAGTTGGTGTTGGAGTCACTGTTGTTTTTTCAGGAGTTTCAGGACTGTGGCTTTTATGATTGATAAGGAAACAGGGGAAGAGAAAGTTGGTGGCAGACAGCTGACTGCAGATTGGGCTGGGATTTAGTCTGAGAGGGTGGAAAAAAGCCTCCAACTTTTATTGGTGGATTATTATTATTTTTTATTCTGTCTGGAAAAACGTAAAAGCAAGTTTGAAGTGAAATCAACTTTGCCAAAGGAAAAAAAAAAAGAAAAAGAAAAAAGAAAGAAGAGAAAATTCAAAGAGGAGGCAGAGCCTTTGGCCCAAAAGTTTCCTTCCAATTCACTAAGTCTATAATTGCAAAACAAAAACCACTAAATCTCAATATCTATTTGCACAGCTCATTAGCCAAGGACTCACACTCAGCAAAGAAGGAGGAAAAAAAAAAAAACCCTTCAGCACCAAGCAGATTTGGGGAGTTGCCATGGAAACCAGCCCTTCTCAGCTGCATCTCTATGTCCCTGCTCAGACGGGTCTGTCTGTCTGTCTGTCCCTCCCGCCTGCCTGTCTGAATGCAATTTTTTAAAGTCCCCTAAAGAGGAACACCACTCCCCTTCCCTTAATATATGAAATATATAAGTATGTAATCTGCGTAACTCATTCCCCTGTTACTCCTCTCCCCCAAACATAACATTATGTCAGCCATTCGACCTGCTGTGCTACCGGGACAACATGATTTACAACGTGAAAAGGGAAAACCTAAATCATCACGTAATGAAAACATTAAAGTTAATGCATCACAAGTGAGGAATTTATTACCATTAGCTCCAATAAACAGTTATAAACCACCCGTCCTTTCCTGTCCACGCGCAGGGACACGGGCGCGGGGACTTCATTAAGCTCAACTTTCTTTTCTTCTTCACTAGACCGCTCATGTGTGCTCCAACCGGCCACCATTTATTGTTAACTGGACTGGCTCATTTTCCAGGGACTGGTGAAGGTTTGAAGGCCTCATCCATTTCCTTCCACGGGTGGCTCGGTGCAGACAGATGGAACAGGAAAGTTCGCAAGACGTGCAGCTCGATGAGTTTATTTAAACGCCGCTGAAATATATGCTTTGACAAAAGCCAACCCCCGCCCCGGCCCTGTACGTCGTTACTCAAAGAGGCTGATGGATAAGTAACAACATATGGGCAAGCTGTGCAGTTACACCAGACACCAGCCTACCCCAAGGTCCACTTGGCCAAATATTTGCTTCTTGCTGATGTTACACCACCACTCTGGAAACCTAAGCCTGATATCTGAAGCCTTATTAAAATCCACCCCCCAGTGTGGGGAGGCCGGCAAGGCTGGCTAGTCCCTGCATGGGACCATCTCTCTCCATCCCCCTTTGCCCCACAGTGGGTTTTATGAAGGGTCTCGGGATTTTCTGGGGACAGGAGCTGTGAGGATGTGATAACAGGCACTACTATCCAGTCATTAACCACTGTCTCAGTGCTGAGTTCTTTTGCACAGAAACACCACTGGCTTCAACAGGAGCTGCAGATCTGACCCATTAGCTGAGCTGATGGGCTCATTATCGCAGGGCTGCTAATCAGGACTGGAATGACAACGCGCTTTTCCCACAGTGCACAACTGAGAACCACTCCCCCGTGTCCCAGCACATGCAGTGGGCAGTGCCCAGGAGCTTGAGCCAGGACCCCACCGCAACTGGATGAGCAAAGAGATAGTTTCATTGATGCCCGTTGCCACACACATCCTCTTGCTGCATGTTCAGGGGGGCTTTTAGAAATGTTGTCCTCCAGAGTGAGCTAAAAGCAAGAGGAAATAGCCTCAAGTTGCATCATGGGAGGGTTTGATTGGAGATGAGGAAGAACTTTTTCCCTGAGAGGGCTGTTAGACTCTGTCCCAGGCTGCCCAGGGAGGTGGGGGAGTCCCCTTCCCTGAAAATATTGCCAAGTTATGTAGCTGAGGTGCTGAGGAACATGGGTTAGTGGTGGGCTTGAGTTCAGTGGTTGGACTCAGTGGTCTTAAAGGTCTGTTCCAACAGAAACAACTCCACAATTCTATGACAAGCAAAACAGTGCAGGAGTGGGGATGTGACACGGTGGTGGAACCACCTCACAGCTGGCAGGAGATACAGCCCTGCTGCTGTGGGCTTGAGCTGGAACCTTTTTCCTCCCTGATGCTCCTCAAGTAAAGGCACCAGTGGTTACTGAGGCAGAATGCAGCTGAGCAATGTTTGCTCCTTCTGCCAGAAGGAAGGTTGCTCAGCCGTTTCCTGGCTTCATTAACCACCCACCTGTGGAGCTAACAGGACTAAATGCAGAGATCCAAGGGATCTGCAACATCCATTTCTCCTCCTTCCCAACAGAAGTGACTTTCCTACCAAGGAGTATGTCACCTTCTTGAATCTTCTCTGGATTCTTGGACTGTTGTCATGACCATCCTGCACTGTGACAGGGCATCAGTCCAGGTGTGAGCATGGTACTTTGGAGACAACCCCAGAGATCCCTCTGGGCCTTCATCACCAAATGGTCACCTGGAAGAGTTCTGCAGAGGTGTCACAAAGTTGTGGGCATGCCCAGAAAACACAAGCACAGCACCCTAGGCCCTCCCATGACCAGCACCTCCAAGATCAGGGTCCCTCTGTATCTTTCATCCATAAACTGTCCTGTCAGGAACAATGAGGACAAAGGGAACCAGAAAAAACAGCTGGAAGTGGGAATGCCAGGAGGTAGGGAACAAAACAGCAAATGCAAACTCTTGCAAGCAACTCAAACCACTGAGACATCTGCTCAGGCTCCTAGGGGGGTATTGGCTTTCAAGGGCCAAACCACATCATTTTGTGACATCCCACTACACCCTCTCACCATGCTTTGCCATGGTGAGACTGTGCTCAAGAGCTACTCAACTCCAGCCCCTCACTGCAGCCACAAACCAGGGCAGGAAAACCCCCAAAAAGCAGGAAAATCTCCAGAGCTCAGATGTGATTCTAATTTCCAGACAAAGGCTTCGAAAAGCCCAAGCACCTGTTGGCTAAAGCCCATCTTACAGCGTCGGCCTTTTCCTCCTGTAAAAATTCCCTACCACATCATCGTCAGCCTTGACACAAATGATTCCTATAGATCACTGCGGAAAATCGAGAGGATTTAAGGAGAGAGGAGGGTTAGGAAAAAAGTAAAATAAACGACGTGCAATTTTTCAAGCGGAAACAATGGCTATATGAAGATATATAGGTGTCAGCCATTCTGTAGGAGGCAGGAGGCTGTGCTCTTTTACCTCTTATGGTGTCACTCTCCTGACCTCTACCATTTGAGATGCTTTGATTCCACCTTGCCCAAGGGATCTCTGAGCACCGGGGAAGAGATGAGGAATGCCCACGCCTGACCTCACCTCCACATTGTCTAACAACCGACGGCATAAATCAGTTTTTCCCTCCACAGACGTGAGTGCCAAGAACCCGTGTGAGAAGGCTGGAAATATTAAAAAGATTTCCCTGAGGGTTTTGACTGTTACTTGGTTTCTCTCCTGTAACTGTAGAGCTGTGTTTCACATGAAGAACAACTTTCCCTTGAGAGCTCAATTTGTGTATGAAATCAACAGGAATTGGGGGAAGAGGGGATACTAGTGGCCATCATCCAACTGGGAAGGGAACAGGAGGAGCCCAACAAAATCTGTTCTGTGATGCTGTGATCCACATAGGATCCACAAGGACAAACTTGCCGTGCTTGTCCTTCTTGGCCTTGTGAGAACCAAAACTGGTGCAAGTCCAGTAAAGAAATATAAAGGTCACTGAAGTTCCTTGTGCAAGAGGTGGGAGAGCCAGGAGCCATCAGGTTGCTGAGGACAAGGTGAGTGAGCAAATCCCAGAGAAAGACTAAAACCAGCCAAACGTTCTTGGCATACCTCAGTCTGTTATGGCCTTGGGAAGACATCTGTATCTCAGGATAAAGAGGCATCTCAGACCTCACAGAGGGTGCTGGAGGCTGCAGCCACTTCAGGTGCTGGGGAAGAATCGACAGAGACAGAGTAGCACCGGTGATGTGTGAGCCCAGTGAGTGCACAAGTGAGTGGCTTCTCCCTGGACCTTCCCGTCTGGATGTTTCACTGTTTGTTTGGCCCCTGACACTATCATGCTGCAATTGAATACCAGGTCAGACAGAGCGATTCTCCTCCTGAACTCAGAGTATTCAGTGTCCAATGTGGTCATCCAAAGAAAACTGGTGGGAGCTAGTCTCTAATTACAAGTGGATTTATTTCTTCCAGGCACCAGCCAGTCTGGTACCGTCTCTGTAAGGAGCACAAGAGTCCCGAGCACAGGATGTGGCAGAGAAGAGGTTTTAAGAGAGATCTGGGATAAGCGCAGGCTTTGGAGGCAGCCAGCCGAGACTGAAAAATGACTGATGGCAATCAAGTTGTGAGTCCCAGGTTTGGGTCTGTACACCCAGACCAGGCAGCAGAATACCTTAACCCTCTCCTGAGCCTGCAGTGGGCACTCCTGCCCAGCTGGGATGGGCTGGGAGGCAACTGGCTGCCCCAACAAGAGGCACTTTGGTGAGCTGGGCCATGCTGGCTCGTTTTGGTCTGGTTTTCATGTTCACAGCAAGTTAAGAAGTTTACAAGAAATCTTGAAGATTTGAATCAGCTTATTTTAAGCACATTTAACTGAGTTTTTGGCAGATTTCTTTAGAAAGCAGGCAGCCCACCTTCACCTGGTCGCTGATGCTGACAGCATCATTAGCTGCTATTTGCACAGCCTTCTCCAGCCTAAACCCCCACTGAAGCGCTAAGTGGAATCATTATTCCATCATCCAAACCCAGCATCACTCTTTAAAAACAAATTTTGCAGGTAATTAGTCCTGACTGCTATGTGCAATTGAGCCACTGGTTTGTCTCATCTCAAAAGCCAGTCGAGACACCTTGGTGGCCAGTTCCTCAGCAAAAGCTGCCCTTGCATCTCCATGCCACAATGACAGCGATGTCCTTCACTGATAGGAAGCACTGTGGTGGCCTCACGGGCACAGACCTCTCCCTCAGTAAGGGGAAGCACTGTGGTGACCCCATGGGCACAGCATCCACTGCCTTCCCCACCACCGTTCACTAACGGGTGTGGTGGTGGTGGGTTAGGACCGCACCAAATTAAACCAAAGGCAAACCAAATCCCCAGGCACCCTGGGATCGTTTAAAGGTCCAAGTTTGATGCTGGAAATTGCTGTCTCATCTCTGCAACTCCTGACATGATAAGAAAGGTCTTTGACAGGGTTTGGGGCAGCTGAGTGGGAGGGAGCCACCCTTCCTGTATGTATTAAACTCTTATATTTCAAACAGGCAGCCTGGTTCTCCCACTTCCCTTTCATCTCGGCTCAGGTCTATTTTTCCCTTGCTTCCTACTTCTGAGTAATTGTTAGAAAAGTAAAATCAACAGGTCGTAAAATGATAAAAGCACGTTCTCTGGCAAATCCTCCCCTTGGGCTCACTTCTCCTCTCGTTTTACTCTGATAAAATGCCCCTGCCTTCCCTGGAGCCCTCTTGATTTACATCACATACCTTGGATTACGAAAGAAATGTTGATTTTCTGATATCAACACAACATGAATCTAGACACACCCAGCCTAGCACTGCTAGTCAAATAAATCAGGAGCAGAGCCAGGAATAGCTTATATACGAGTAATAGAGCTTCAACTACACCATACTGATACGGTGAGAGCAATCCAACCTCCTTAATGTAGATAGTTATATCCAAATAAAGGTGCTTTATGTCAGTATAAATTATTCTCTTCCCATTTAGGGATGCCTTTCTACAAAATGAATGTGCTAGAGCAACTGCCAATCTAGATACAGATATATTGTTTAGCAGAAAACAAAACCACCAGCAAATCCCTGCTGAAAGGCAAACTGGCATTTGATGGCTCCTTCTCCTGGACCTGACATCTTGGGGTACCCTTGGTCCCTCGGGACACAGTGCTGGCCCACTCTGGCTCTCTTCTATTCAGACCCAGTGAGGATCTGAGCAAGATTGTTTTGGATTTTTTTGCCCCTATGAGTTCCCCTCCCTCAAAAAACTTGCTGCTTTTTCTGCCCCCAGTCTGAGTGGGTCAGAACCCTCCTTGCAAGAAGACAGTGCTTCACACGATGGGAGTGCAACCCAGAGGAGATGGAGATGCTTTTGGGAGCCACCTCCAGATGGCAAAGACAATCTCCAGAGCTGCCAAATGAACTTCAGACCATACTTAACCTCAGGATTACTTCTGCACAGGTTTGGCTCAGCCATGGCAATCTGTACTGACAGAAGGCTTTGTACCACATGCTTTTGTTCTGTCCCAAATGCCTTACAATGCTCTTTAGTACCTTGTCTGTCCACAGCCACAATTAAACCATACAGGGGTCTCATGCAGGACAGGAGATAGGTAGGGGAGGAGCCTGATGCAACCACATTCCCTCTGCAGCACCCCAGGAGCTGAGGATGGGACCACAAGGACTGAGGAACGCTTCCCTGAGAAAGAGCTTTGGACCAGATGCTTTTACTTTTTTTTGTCTGAGGTTTTTTGAGTTTGGGTTTTATTCTTTTTCCTAAGATGCAAACTCTTCATAACTCAAAGAGCTTGGGAAATTTCTGAGCTTTGAGAGCTGTGCTGTATTCCTACCCCCAAGCCAGCCACTTGCAGCCCAGCCTGGGACCCATCTGCAGATCTCTCAGCTAATTCCCTCCACTGTCTTCTGCATTGAAGGCGAGAAGTAGGCACTTTCTTCCTATTGATTACAAAGAGTGCATGGGGTATGTAGCCAGAGGCAGGTAATGGAAATAATTCCTGCCTCCCAAGTCCCTGTTGCCATTCCCAAGATTTAATTTTATCTCTCTTGGTGCAACTCCAGGCACAGGGAGCGTCTGGAGTCCATTAGAGGATCCTGCTCTGCACTGGTCTGGGGCAAAGATGTTTTCTTTTAAAGCCTCGGGCTCCCATGGGCAAGAGCCCAAGCGATGAAAGTTTTCTGGGTGGTGGTGGTCCCAGCAGAGAAGCAGGAACCAGGGCCCTGAGTGGGTTGATTTAACTCAAAAGTGATTTAAATCGCCAATTTTGGTGATGATTTAAATTATGGAGCACAATGTCTCTATTGAAATCATCCATTTCAATGGTGGTTTGCATTTGGACTTTTTCTCCACTTTCCTCGGGAGAGCTGGTGACCATTAAAACATGTTGATAAAAGTTTGCTTTTACGGTAAATTTAACATTTCTCTTAGCTAAGCGGCAGAGCACACTATTTCTGTGCAAAAATATTTCAGACGTTATGTAGCTTAACAGGCATCTATTTGGGTACTTAAATTTTGTATTATGTTACAAAACAGTGAAAGATGCAGTTTTTTTTTTTCTTTTGAGAAGTGATTATTAACTTTTACTTGCAGCTAATGTTAAACATTATATGGCCTGAGACTGAAATTCAAATAAAAGTATATAAAAGCAATGCCTTGAATTTTATTGGTAGAATAAATTTGCTTTTAACTTGATGGATATATGAGGTGAAAAAAAATTCAGTCCTCTTAAATCTAAAGCAGATTTATTTAACAAACCAAGTATTATCAGTTGTGATGGGATTGGGGTTTAAGGTTCCTGGTTATCACATCCTTCCAGTTGGCAGATATTATCCTCCCAAACCTTGTCTCCTCCACCAAATTTTGAACAAACACAGAGGTTGCCTTCCAGAATCTGGCTCTGCTCAAGAATGTGAACTGCTGCAGTATATCAAATTAAAGAAACTCTTCTCCCTGTTCCTCTATGATGTTCAGTCTAGTTTAGGACTTTTCAGAAACCTCGGGACTAATGGGACTCTCCAGGGCATCAACTAAGCTTTTACCATGCAACAAGTTTTGGTTTTGGGTAAGTTTGTTTTTGGTTTTTTTTTTTTTTTTTTTTTTATTCTTAATAACTGTCTTAAAGCTTCATTTTAAAAGAAAACATCTTTGGATTTTTAAAACACATCTATCTGAACTCACTCCTCAGTGGCCTTGCAGCAAACCCTACAGTGCCCAGTGAGGCTCCAGGCCCTCAGCATCCAGGGCTGGGGAGGATTCCATCCTGTGGGGAGCATCCTGCAGCCACAGTCCTACTCATCCTGCAGTTCCTGGCACAGCTGAGCTGGGGACCCCCAAACCCTACAGTGAGATGCAAAGATGAGGCATTGCCTTCCTTTGCCCTCCCTGAGCTGCAAGAGTTGGCCCCAACAAAGCTCTGCAGCCAGCGTAACCCGGGATTTCACAGCTCATTTTTCCCAACCCAGCAACATTATTCCAGCACCTTCCACCTCCTGACCACTATGAGTTTAACCCTCCTCTCTGCATTTCCTGCTCCCCAACTCTTTCCGGGGTCTGGCACCCTGAGGTGAGTCTGACATGAGTAAATCTGGTGTGTGTGAGTCCTCCCAGGCTCCCACCTCTATAGGCCTAGCTTGGCTGGGCATGGAGCCATGGGGGAACTGAGGAAGCGTCACTGGGAGTCGTGGCTCACGCCGCTGGAGGAAGAACACTCTGCCTGCTCTGCTGTGGGAGGAGAACACTCGAGGCTCCGTGTTGGGTGATACGGCGCAATTAGATTAAAGTATCTTCCATTAGGGAAGAGTAAGAGTTTGCTAAGTGTGGTATCCATTAGCTCAGAGTCATAACAAACCCACAGATAAATGAAGTGCCAGTTACTGCCTTCAAAAAAGAGAAAAAAAGGAAAGAAAAAAAAACAGGAAAAAAGAGTGAGCTGCTTCCTCATGGAAAAGCTCTGGGCTCCCAAGTCCCCTGC
Organism: Urocolius indicus; assembly: GCA_013401255.1. Classification (NCBI taxonomy): domain Eukaryota; kingdom Metazoa; phylum Chordata; class Aves; order Coliiformes; family Coliidae; genus Urocolius; species Urocolius indicus. The sequence goes on from WBNH01005333.1 coordinate 34,810, forward strand.
CTAAAATTCAAGCATCAGCAGGGTCCATCCATGCAAACTCATTTATACAAATTTAACAAAAAATTAAGGACGTGTGGTAAAGGGAGACAGCTGGGGAAGTGATAGAGGTGGGACAGATTTCTTAATCACTACAGTAACATGTTGCACACAGGAAGGACAGGAGTGTTTGTTGCTGTGGGAACTGGGCATTGCCACACCAGGGAGAGGGGGACGCAGCTGCCCTCCAGGCCTACTTTGGACAACTTTCTGCAGGACACAAGGGAAATCACTGGCAAGGCATAGTTGTCCTGTGCAAAATTAATTAGACCACACTGTCTCTCATTTCTCAAAGAACGTGACTGAAATCTGTAGCCACTTTGCTCACGTCAGTCCAAATCTGCAATGGCTGCATCACTCTGCCGCCATGGTGAGCCATGCTCCATCCTCCATTCTCATCCTGAGCCCCGTTCCTTTCCAGCAGCCCCAATCCCACTATTCCTGCAGAGCTGAAAGACCCCAGGAGCCTCCCAAAACAGCACCTAGGCAGAGACAAGGGAGCTGGGAGTGTGCAGGAAGCAGCAGGAACATCATCACTGCCTCTCTTTCCAAAACTGTGCTGAGAGCAGGAGTTAGGGACAGCCCTGGGCTTTGTTTATTTTCTCATTTTGGGCACTTGTGATTGTGGAGGATTGCCCTCAGGTGTGACCCCCTAGCTTGGCAAAGAGGGGCTGCTGCCATGCTGCTAGGCAATGAGGGTGCTGGAGGCAACAAGCGTGGTGTGGTTCTCTGCAATGGGATAAGACCAGGAGGAAATTTAGGATGTTTTGCATTTTACATCATCACTGGCACACAGAGATGGGAAACAGACCGAGAGCTCTCTGCCAAGCTGTATACATGCTGTCCTTAAATCTCCAGCGGTCTCAGCATGTCGGGCAGAGCCGAGCGCGGTGGCATCACCCCACTGCCCCCAGCATCCAAGCAGGAAATGGAGATGAAGCTCAGCCACTGCTTTTCCTTGTTCCAGATAAGAAAATCATTTGTCACCGTGGGGCGTGGTGGGTGTCGGGGTGGGCTTTTATCGGGAAAAGTGTCAGTCTGTCCACACGACCTGGAGAACAAATGTGTGTTTTATCATCCGCCCAACAAAACCCGCCGAACACCTGCAGCAGGCGTGTGCCCCGGCCACGCTCGCCCCGACGCCGTGCAGGGAGAAAGATGGATTTGCCCATCTTAATTAATGTAAACAAACAAAAGAGGAACATCAAATAATGCCCTTGACAGCCTGAAAACGGAGCTGGGAGAGCAGAGAGCCCTTTATAAAAGAAGGCCTTTTGATGTCCAGGCCACAGGATCAAGGTTTGTAAATAGCAGCAGCTCCGTATCACGGCTTATCCAAATATTTTCATTTCCCATCACAAGCTGAGAGCCAGGGGTTGATGGTTTTGTACTCTTCAACTTTCAGCTTTCACCCTGCAGCCCCAGAGGGAGCAAGTGGAGGAGGGCGGCAGAGGGTCACCCACTCCCCAACCCTCTTGCTTTGCGTTGTATTCTCTAAT